>JAWQRO010000004.1:0-96620 GCA_033557835.1 Helochares maculicollis | reverse complement strand
GCACATCAGCAAACCAATCCACTCACATAGGCAATTGTATTTATTAACAGACACCCTTAATGACTCCCTATTATCATTTTGCTATAATGTTCAAGTAAAAAATGCAATTAAATAATATTTAGTTTAGATTAAGATCTCACCTTCGATTGCGGATGAATCAGGCTGACACCGTGTTTATTAATGGCTATCAACAACATTTCGGGATAGTTTGGATCAGTCGTTTGTTTCACTTCGAAAAATGCTGAACCAAATGTCGGCCATCTGTAAACGATCTTCAAGAAGGTAATCTTAGCATCCTCTGGGCTCATTCCAGCATCTTGGTTGTAAGAAGCAACAATACTCCGTTTCCAGTCATTCGCACTCTGGATTTTAATCAAATCTGACGGTATTAACTCTCGTAAAATTTGCCTGCAAATATAAATATTGTAAGATTGTAGATTTTATTGCACAAGCCTAGATCATAAAACTGACAAATCACCAGTTTGTTCTGAATTTTGTTTTGAAAAATATCATGTCTCTGACAAAACTGAGATTAACAGGAGTGTCTTAAAGAGTTGTGGCACTACTCTCAAAGAAATAAGAACGAACTATTTGGACAATATATAAACCCAAAAAAAAACAAGGTACACTTACGGAATAGCCTGTAATTCCTGCTTGCTTTCGCCAAATCGTACCCTGTAAACTAAAGCAGCCAGCTTGGCTGCTTCTTCCTTGCTGCATTTATGGTACCCTCGAATCAACTTAGGAAGCTCTTGGTGAAAATGGAAAATTAAATCTGCATTCCTATCTTTGCCAGGAACAGTGTTAGTCCACAATTTTTTCATGAAAAAGACTTGGTAAGAAAATTGAGGTGTAATCCCGTCTCTTGTTGGACGTGCCTTCCTAATCCAATCGGTCAGATGCCGGACGAAATCGAAGAAGAAATCACCTTCAGGTACGGAAATGACCTTATCAGCTATTTTAACAAACAAACTGAATCCTTCACTTGATCGCAAATTCAACCTCTGGCTTATGTTTTGGCAGAAATCTTTAGCTCTCGTGCTTGAATCTACTTCAAAGGCTTCATCAGTATCATCGGGAAAGTAAACCTTGTGGAAAATTTGCGTTGTTTTATGTTGGATTGCTTCAACTTCGACTTGATGTGGAGGATATTTCCTCTGTCCATTTCTCAATGTCTTCTGTAGCCTCTGAAGAGAGTCTTGAGAGATAGGGTGCCGCCTGGTCCGCAAGAATAACGTCAATTCTTTCAGCAGGCTTTGAGAACATGTGAAGAGGCCAGTGGCTAACCACATAAGCTCCCACCCTCGTTCTTCAGATAGTCTATTCCTGTTATCCGTCAGTTGTTTCATAACTTGGCAGTAGATTTCGTCTCTTAAAATTTCGTGCTTTAGAGGACCATCGAAAATATGATCAGTGTATTCATTTCCTAATCTTGGGCGTTTTGACGGTAAGTCACCCATATATTTAAGAATGGCGCTGAATGCAAAACATGCTTCTTCAGCTAATTCTTCTTTCGTTAGCAGTTTTTTGAGGAGTGGTTGTTTAATCGGGTCTCTTGAATGTCGCCATAGGTCGTCTACGCTTCTCCTTGCTGAAGTTAGAGTCAAGGCTTTGGACATAGTTCGTTTTAGTGGAGCCCGGAAGTGATCTATTGCATACTCTGCTAGCGTATGTGGCCTGTCCCTGGATTCCGTTCCGTTGATTGAATACTGTTGACTGAGTTTTCGGCCATGTTCTGCGCCTGTAATAAAAAGAGCTGATTTTAAGAGGAATGTGTTTATTTTTGGTATGCCTTCGATGAGTTTCTTGGGACCACAACTATTCTATTAGATATACGTAAGGCATAAGGAAAAAAAATCAATAAAAATGAATTATAAAATAGTACAACCCCAGAAGAGTGGCATCAGTGAAGACTTGGTGTAGTAAATTAAAATCATTGCTTACTAATTGTTTACTATGCAAATTTACTGATTTATCAACCTTATTTAACTATATCTTGCAAGTCAATTGCCATTTATATAGCACAAAACAGTAATTTTAGTTCAATTGAACCCCATGTTTTCCCTGTCTCTTTATAGTTCCTTAATAGAATTGGGCTGTACCTTCAATTAAATGCATTGAATTATAATCTAAGTCTAGAAAAATCAGATTTTAGTAATGGAACGTTTAAAAATTACTGTCGGGACGTTCTAAGTGATTCAAAACCACTAATCATTCATTGTTTGCCTAATAAATTATTCTAATAGATGAATCAATAACAATAGATTAAATATTAAAACAAAAACAAATGTACAAATATTAAATGCAAAAATTAAATTCATCTTTCTATTTATTATAGCAATTAAAATCATTAAATAAATAAGTAGAACAACAAAGACGCGAAATAATTTTTGGCATTTAACTGAAGATCATTACACTATGAATATTAAGAAAAATACCTTGAATAGATTGAGGCAATAATTGTTTAACTGCAGTAAATGTGCTTTTAGTCAGCAGCATCTCACTCCTTATTAACTAAAAACTGAACTGCACAGCATTCTCCAAAAATACTAGGAAATAATAGTAGAAGTTTATGTAATTATACAACAAGAAAAGTGCTTGTGGTCTTGGCTGGCAAAAAACAAATAAGTACAGCAAGAGCAAAGAACATTCATAACAAAATGTAATAACTGATCAAATGTTACAAGTAAGGTTGGGCCCAGCATTATTATTGTTAACATTTACTCTCTCTTTCGCTTAGATGCTTGGCACAGATCATTAGAAAGGAAATTGACTAGGTAGAGCTATGCCAGATTATACAGTAATTCACTGTGTTAACCTTTTAGCTGTAATAATAAAGTGATTGGCCAACCTTGAATGTACTCTCTGCTTGAATATTCAATTCCTAAATTTAAATTTAAAACCAATGTGGTTTAGAATCTTTCTTTTTATGTTTATTTTAGGAAATTCATTTACATAAACAATTTCTAATAGTGTCAGATGGTTGGAGAAATTTGAATGGATTTTGTTTTACGTTTATTTTTACTATTATTGCTCCTTTTATGAAAGAATTTTTTGTTGGCTAAATTAAATATGATTATGTGATATTGAAGGAAGTTTCGATATGGTTGCAGGTAATTGCAGTTTCATTTTGTGTAGATTGAGCAACATTTTCTTCAGAATGTAGGTCTTTAATATAATTTTATTGCGCCCTTTGGCTATTAAAGAATGTTTCTTTATTTGGTTATTAACTTTTATACATTTCAGATCAAAGTATGGCATGTCACCTATACAACTGTTTTATACCATTTTATACATACAAAAATATATTTAAAAACCTATTTCATGTTTCTGGCAAATCTAAATTGGTTGGGCATAGTCTTTATGAGTTTGTATATAAATTATTAATCATGTAGTTTAAATATATTTTCATTGCTTTATGAAATTATTACTAAGGATAAGAAGGAAAACAATATTTTTTTACTCTTGCATTAAAAACTATCTGCTCCATTGGCAATTTTTCTATTTACAAAATTTAATCATCTTGTCACTGAATGAACACTAATGTTGTTGGAATACCATTATTCTGGTAGATATCCAAGGTTTTGAGTAGCTCGATCCAAAAATTCAAGTTCTTTAGGGATCATTTTTTACTCTTTCAATAGTTGTCAGTGAATTGAATGTATCAAAAGATTGATGGATTTTACTTACTTTATTGAGCAACAGAAAACGAGATAAATATGTACCGAGTAGTAGTAGAGGATTCACTCGAATTATATTTACCATTATATTTATAAACCTACCTTCAACATTGAATAACTGCAGTATATCAGCAGGAGGTTTCGACATGCAAGGTAATACATATACGGTCTCAGCTGGAAAATCTCCTTTTTCTTGGGTCCTCTCACACCTTCCTACACACCAACCAGAATTTAATACCGTCTCGCCTGTGCTGTCTTCTTCTAAAATGATTAAGTCGCCTTTTATAAATGTAAGAAAGCTGGAGCCTTCTCCTGGTGCCTTATAATCTTGCAACGATATGACAAATTTTGATCTGAAATATTAAAATCATATAGCTTATGACTTATTATTATTAAATAAATCTGTACGCACCGTTTCTTTAGCCCCTCTAGAAAATAGACGACCAAATCTCTGATATCCTCAGCATTAGGACTTTGGAATGTAAACTCTTCACCACGAACGGTATTTAAGCTAAAGGTCTGCGTAAAAACCTTGTTTGTCTTCTGACTGGCAACTGTGGTAATTTCTGGGAAGGACAGTTCAAGCAACACTTGCTCCTGGTCGTCTACTACGTAAACTCCCGTCCAATTCACGGCAATAATAACATCATTCTTCGGCAAGTTAGGCCCCGAATTTCGGTATGCTTCATAAAATCTGGAGAAAAGCAGCGGCCATTTGAACTTAGCATAGCTGACTACGTCTTCTTTAACCCGTAATATTTGCACTTTCTCTTTAATGTAGTAGCTTTTTTTGTATGCTTGGACGACAAGCGCTGCCCATCGATCAACTGCTTTTTCGACACCCGTTAAGCAGTAATCTGGAATGTAATTTGGTAGAAGTGTTAACAATCTTTCAACGTTCATATCCGAGTTATATTCGATGTAATACTGTTGTGCGGCTATCATCGCCAAATCCTCTTCTTTATCACAGCGATACTCTCCAAATTTAACTCCCCGAACTACTTGCTGATAAATGAGGTTAGTTGCCACTTGATCTTCGGTGGGTTCATGCCAAGGAGCAAAAATTTCCTTTCGGAAGAATAAGCGCCAAGGGGCATTCCTCTCCTGTGCTCCTTGCTCCTTAGCATATTGCTCACATTGGGAGATAGCATCCATAACATGGTCTCCGCCACTTCCCAATGAGGAAACCTTATCAAAGAGTGCTATATATAGAGAAAATCCAAATTGATCCTTTAGACCAATTTTATCCGATAATTGATTGCAAAGTTCCCTTGCTGTGGTAGCCGAATCTGCGAGTAAAGTCTTCGTGTTACCATCCATGAATGTAATCGGTAACATTATAGGCTTTTTAGACTTAGTTGCTTGCAATTCCAACCAACTGGGTGGTTGATTCCTGGTGCCATTATTAAATGTCCTTTTCAATCGATCTTCGCAATAAGGGGCATAGCCAGGTGGTCCTTCCCGAATAAAAGCCCTGAGATAATTGACAAATTTTTCTGAGGGAGCGAAGCAGCCTACACAGAGTGACAATAAAATCCAACCTCTGGCATGTGAGGACTTTGAAGGGTTGTTGGTTAGTTGTTTGCAAATTTGGCAGTAGATTTCATCTCGCAATTCGGCTCGCAAAATCCCATGACCGATTATGAAATGCAGCTTCTCTAGATTGGAGGTAGGCCTTGATTCAAGCCACGATTGGTAGCTATCTGCTGTGTATTCCTCGTCTTGCAGCTTTCTTCTCACATCCTCACCTAATTTATTCTTTCTCTTCAATGTTAAAGAGACCAACTTATTCCTGATGGATCTGGGCTTCTGCTTCATAAAGGAATCAGGATCTAGCCCCATCATCTGCGCTTCTTGAAATTCTTTACTTCTTATGAAGTTTCTGCCAAGGGTGGCTGTGACCTTGGACATGACAGAGGTATTATCTCGATCCATAGTGTGGTATCTAGGTTCAGGGAGATCGCCAGTAAATCGGAGAATTGTAATCCATAATGCTTGGGCGGCCTAAAAAGAATTGTGGTATGTATATCTTGTATTTTAAATAATATGTTTTGTTCCAATAATAAGAAAGTTATTAAAGCTACACCTAATGCATATAGTGTCAATTTTATGTAGTGCTAATGTATCAACCTTATTGGCTTAAGTTTTGTGCGTAGTGCTCGTTTTTCTTACGCGATTAAACTGAGAAAAAATCGGTAGTTTTGCTATCATCTACAGCATGTAAGTCAAGCTTACTTTGGAATGCTTTAATGCATTATAAAGGACATGTAAATCATGAAAATATAAAATTTCAATTTTAATCTTGCAAATTATGCTCTGCCTTACTTATATAAAGCCCTTGGTACTTTTAAATTGCTTCAATATAATACTTAAACATGGTCTAAATTATTTATCATGTGTTGATTTTTTTCTCCAAATTTTGATACTCTTAACCGCAAGCCTATCGTTTCTGGATATTGCTTAAGATACCGCTTTTAACTAAGATATTTTGTTTGGAATTAAATGATTTAAAATTTCATTATATTATGCATAATTTTTATTGGTGATTTTTTCTTCATATTGTTTTCGTTGGTTTTAATACTTCTCACACATTTTCAATTGATATTCAGAAAAAAACGAAATAGCACCAACCTGTTTTTTGATCTAAGAAGATATATGGTTAATGTTTATGTATGCGGGTATAGAGAGTGGAGGCACTTTAGATTTCTAATAATTGTTATATTTATGGCAGGTATTTAACGTGATTACTCAACAACCCAAAAGAAAAAAAAATCATTTAAGCTTTATGTATCATAGCAAAGTTTAATTAATATTAATTATTATTTATTAATATGTAAAACAAATATAAAATTGAATAAAACAAAACTATTCTAATATTAAATTTACTCACCAATTGATCTCCTTGCGTGTGCAAAGGCAACAAGGGATGTTTCAAAGGCTTCCTGGAGTACTGAGGCCCAATATTTCCCTGAAAATAGGTGGCTGCGAATTTTTGGAATTTAAACTCGGACAGATCTTCTTCGTCTTCCGATGGCGCTTGCATAGGACTTATAATTTCTGACTCTGCTGGCTGCGATGGCAAGTCATTAAACACGGATGTTTCACGACCAGGCAAAGGTGCTTCACTTGAGCTATCTGGCAAGAAATCGAACATAGCCTCCACTAATTTTGAGTCATCCACAGGCTCATCAGCCTTTCGAGCGGCATCATTAATGAGGTTCTTTTTCACTTCCACTCGGCGCCGTTCTTCCAACTCCAATTCCATTTCTTTCCTTTCCAGCTCATACATTCGCTCCCTATAATTTTGCTCGGCAATTTCTTTCGCCCTCTTATTACCGGCATCTTTAAGCTCTCGTTCTTCCTTCTTTTTCAATCGCAAAGCCTCCACGTGATTCCTATGCTCGAACTTAATTTTCTTGAATCTCCGTTGAGCTATCATCCTTCGGGCATGTGATTGTATTTTGATAATGGCCCACATTTTATGCCCGTATTCTCTTCTAACCAAATAACCTCTGGCATGTGCTTGGAGCCCTACAATATGGCCCCGAAGGTGCCTAAACCGATGTGATAGAACTCTAGCTCTTATCAAAGCCTGCAAGCGCATGTAGCCAACACGCATTCGTTTGTACCTTTGTCTTTGAATATACCCTTTCCAATATTTTTGTATAATCATAGTGGCCGCCCTTAAGCGTAAAAATCGTCTTCGATAGACCCAACCACGAATTGATCTTTGTAGAATTAAAATTTTTTTAGTCAACACCCTATCCCTTTCTTGCTCTAAAAACAGATCGTGTGCATCTTTGAGAAACACTTTAGTATGGCCTAATTGGTAATCAGATCTGCCAAGGACTGCAGAGCATATTTTTGAGGTAGCAGCTCGGCAATCGGTTTTATGAGATGGTGGGACTCCAGATATTAAAAATCTGTATCGTTCAACAAACTCTTTAAAACTGTGTCTTATGGGGTAGCCTGCTCTTCGAATCCTAATCGTCTCCATCATCCCTGAGTATCTAAGTTGCCTGCAGCAAAGCCCTCGGTCAAACATCATCGGTTTTTTTAATTCATTTGGTTTTATGCAACGTATGAAAAATGGTTGGCAGTTTGAGAGTGTTTTCATCAATGAATCCAGACTTTTCTTAAACTGAGTTGAGAGTGTCGGCGTTCGTTTTCGTGTTTCCGCTCCCATTCCTATATCATTTGTAAATAATTGTTGCAGGAAAGCATTGTTTGAAATTGTAACCAGCTGTAATAAATCCGCGCTGAAAGTATCACGGTTTTTCTCAAGGAATCCTCGAGTGTCATAAAAGACAACCCCAGCAAAATGATTTAATCCGAAGCTCGTGTTAATATCAGATTTTGGTTTTAAATAATTTTTATGTCCCCCATGAGTTTTATGCAGCTTTGCCAGCATTGTTTGATCTGTGCCTTTTGGAAACTTGCTCTCTTCATCTATTAAAGCCATTATGTTCAATTGTTTTATAGCTATAAGATCCAAGGCATCTTGATTGTCTACGAACTCAATGTGTTGCCAATTTATTCCTTCTAAATTATATTCTTCCTGCTCCAATTTGAAAATATGTCGAACAAAAAATTGTTGCAGGTTCTCATTGGCGAAGTTAATGCAAAATTGCTCAAAGCTATTGTGATTGAAATTTTCGAACCCAAATATATCTAAGACACCTATAGAGCTTCTTTGGCGATCTTTTGGCCGGTAAATGGCGCTATTAATTTTTTTGACTATTAAAATGAATAAGCGGCCATAAATTCCTTTGACAAATGCATCTCGTACGTCTACACTTTGGTCTCGGGACAGGGTTGATACCACTGTTTCCCCATGAGCGAAGAGCGTTTTCCTTGTCAATGCATCGATCAATGGTTGAACAGGTACGCCAAGTAAGTTGGCCACTCGATGTACATTTGTGTGATCGGGTATTTCAGTAGCATCCAAATTGTCAACTACGGTCGCTTTGTATTTTATATTGCCTGTGTGGAGGAGGGCCGCTAATAATTTCAAGATTTCCCAAATTTCTTGGTCGGAAAAGAGGAGGACTTTCATTGCGCTGCGGATATCTGCAAATTCGGCTGCGTCATCTCTACCTTCACATGTTATGCT
The DNA here is from genome assembly GCA_033557835.1 of Helochares maculicollis. Classification (NCBI taxonomy): domain Eukaryota; kingdom Metazoa; phylum Arthropoda; class Insecta; order Coleoptera; family Hydrophilidae; genus Helochares; species Helochares maculicollis. Next base: position 87,827 of record JAWQRO010000004.1, on the reverse strand, counting down.
TCCGCCCTGAAAATTATATAAAAATAATTTATAATTTATTTTAGATAAATAGAAATGAAATGAAAATTTGCATCTTGAGTTACAACTATTGTATATTTATATACAATATATTTTACTTTTTCTGTGTATCTTACGCATATAAACAATGTATTTTACGCTAATTATTTTTGAATATTAATAAAATCAGTATGTCAGAGAAAACATCCGTAACTTGTGTTTGATTCAAAACTACAAAGAAAAACATTAAATAGATTGTTCTCATTCTCCATTAATCTGTAATATGCATCTACAAAACATCTAACGGATGTCAATTCATAGGCAGTGAAAGCATTTACTAACTATAATCCTATATGTAAGATAGTATATGAGATATGGATTAAGATAGTTGAAGTGATGTAACACATCAAGTACTAAATGCAGTTGCCAGAAAAAAGCAAACCTAACGACCAAGCAGGAATTCAAATATAAAAATTACAACTGCAAGAAATGAACAATAATAAAACATTGGGTATCGAACAAATTTTAAGTACTCAAGAGATTTAACTAAAGACTTGTCATACAAAGAGTTTCAGTAATTCTAAAAATTTGGCAAATGCTCTAGTCAAATTGTAAGAAATATCAATAAGAGAACAAATTATATGTACATTAAATTATTGAACATACCCCAGTTAAATATCTATATTGACTAGCATCTCCTAATTCTAATTTCCTTTTATCTTCTTTACTTAGACCAGCCAAAACACAGTAGAAAACATGGTAGTTCCGTTCATCCGGATTTTGAGAGACTATCCTACTCTTTTCCAAGAGGTACTGCTCAATTTTAGCACCTTCTATGACACCACCACTGTTGAAATGTATGTCTATATACTTTCCAAACCTCGAGCTGTTATCGTTTCGTACAGTCTTGGCATTACCAAATGCTTCTAAAATCGGATTTGCTTCCAAAATTTGTTGTTCTATCCATGAGTGTTTCCCACTGATGGCAGCAAGATATTGCAGAATTAATTTGGTGCTTTCTGTTTTCCCTGCCCCACTCTCTCCTGAAATGACTATACATTGATCTTGGCCGTATCTTCGCATATTGGCATAGCAATTATCTCCTATTGCAAAAATATGTGGGGGTAATTCTCCGATTTTTCTTTCCTTATACAGCTTGATTTGTTCGGCTGTGTAAATTGGCAGGATTTGGTATGGATTGACTGCTACTAGAATTGAGCCTGTATACGTCTGTAACAAGAAAGGGTTTGCAAATATTACTAATATGTCTGTGGCAAATGAAGAATGGGTTAATTTGTTGTTGTCTTGAAAATTTTCTTCTATATAAATACAGCTTGTTTAAACATTATGTCAACCAATGAGTAAATGAGTTTAATGTAATTCCAACGCTTATAACAATGGTGTTAGAGAAATTACTTATATGGCCTACTTACATAAATTAAGTTTTCATTATATCTAATGAGCAAATTTCTTAATATTCCAGCTTCATGCAAGTCTCCCAGTCCTATCATGTCTTCCACCCCATGTATAGAAGTTGCGTGCATCGCCTTGATCCTACGATCAGGCGATAGCCAATGTTCCTCGCCATCATCATCTCGCACAGCAATTCTTCGTCCTTCAGCTGATATAACCCTAGCTCCTATCGCTACATCAAATTCACTTCCTGATATCGGTTCGATCCAAATGTAATCCCCCTGAAAGTTAAAATAAATTATTTAATGTTTCTCGAAAAATGGCCATCTTACTTTATAAAACATAATAACACCAATAATACGTCCCTAAAAAATTGGGGTTCATTAAAAATGTAGATCACTTAAACGAATGATGATAAGATTGCTTTAGCAACGTTACATTAATAGCTCTTGCTGGTTATTATAAAAGGTAATTCGCATCATTTGTCATACCGGTGATAATTAAAAATTAAATAGGTTTACCATTGACCAAGTAAGTGTTCGTTTACCGTGTAATCGCATGTTTTATAAGCATTTGGATGGATGTACAATTGAATTGTTTGAATACACGTGCAACTGTCCAAGATGTATAACAGTACAATTGTCAGGTCAATTTTAAAGCAGCCAAAGGGCGTTTATGATTGTTTTTGAAAAACTATGCAAAATGCTATTATCTGAATTTATGTTATTAAAAAATATTCTTACCAATTATTTGAACTCTAACATTGCTAAGGCTTGGAATCATCCCACCCAAACACACAGGGAGGAATTTGGGTATTCTCGAATTGAGCGAAATTTAAAGATAGCCTCGGGAAATAAATCTGCGTCTCAAAAATTGAACAAATTGTACCTTCAGATGAAAAATCCGGGAAGAAGTTTCGAATAGCTATTTATACACTGATGCCAACGACAAACTTCGGTCTTCACCAAAAAAGCATTACCTTGTGTTTGGTGAGGCTACCACGGCATAATAAGATATGAAGTTTAAACGAGGGCCAAACAGATGTAGAAGTAAATTGCTAATAATTGGAGCAAATAAGTGGGAAACTCAGGATTACAAGACAACATCCCCGACTTTGCTTATTCGAATTATTTCTTCATCTGATGTCTTGAACATTTGAACAGTTCTTCTTTAATCGAACTATTAAAATACCATGAATTAATTTTTCTTTGATCGGTAAGTGTCTTATATTCAAAAATTTTTACTGCTTTCTATTAGATTGTTGAGTAAAGAAATATATTTATTTATAGAATATGTATTTCAATTTATTCAATGGCTAAAATAATTATAAACGGATGGATTGGGCAAAGTGAGTCGAATCTCCTTTAATACTGAGCGTGGCCGCATTTGGCGAGTGTTCTAATAAATTTAAGCAATAAGTCTTAACGGATTTAACTATAATAAATCCTGTCAGTATCGACAAGGAAATTGCATTCCTTGAAAGGCTTTCAGAGGTTTATGAGCTCAGTATGGGAATATGCAACGTATTCCAACAGCGAACAGTTCGGGGAAGTAATTGTAACGGTCGTGGGAGCCGTGGCCAACACGTCCGTTCGTGAAAACAATTGCGAAATCCATGGAAATCGTCGCAGCCACCAACGGGCATTTGGCAACGGTCGGGAAAGCCTCCCTTTATTAGAAGATCGGAAGAAGATAACAAGGCAGATGCAGTTCAGCTCCCTAACCGAGGTGCTCATTTATCAAAATGATGTCAGACATAAATAAATATATGCAAAAAGTTAATAAGTTTATAAAATACAAATAAATATTGGACATTTGTAATGTAATGTAGCTTTGTAAGAATGAAAAAAAATGTTTCTTTCAGTATGAGATATATTCCTTGTTTCAAAAAGAAAGGTAATTGCTGCTATCGCTATATTTTTTCGGTTGGAAGTTTGTGGGGTTTGCAGGATAGTTGTGACGAAATGTTCTCCGAGAGGCATAAAGTTCATATTTCTAAGAGACGAGAAATCTAACTTATTAAGCTGCCGGATTTTCAATCAATCTTCTTCTTGTTCGATAGGTAACCAAATGCAGCGATAAGTATCAGTTTCTAGAGGTTTCTATTCCAGAACTAATCTTCAAGACCCGACTACTTATGGTGGTCTGTTCTGGCATATTATGCATAGTTTTTGAGAAGGATTGACGCCACAAATGGGAGTAAATAAATCCATATAATTATCAATACACAGCTAACATCTACAATTTAGATCATTATTGATATAAGGACACACTGGAGTTAGCTGAGCAGCATAAGATAGTAAAGTGAAATTAAATGACAGTTGTTCTGTAAAAATATTGCTGCTTGCTGAGTGTTGGGCTAGCAGGATTGTAAATAAATAAATTCGACTACTTTTTCTATGATTAAATTCACCATAAAGAACCCTCGTTCAACAGTATGTTGCATTGAATTATGACTACGCTGATCTTGATCTCATCTGGAAAAACAAAACGTTGAACTTGACTTCAAATTTTCCCAAAAATTACTAAAAATTTTCATTATACGTAAATATGTACTAGTTTCAGACATTGCCCCTAACGAGGTCGCTCTTTCAATAACCTCTATAGCAAGCTGTAAAAAACGAAACCAACAGGAAATTATACGTAAACAGCAAATTTGGCAGATCATAATTGGAAAAAATCATCTCACTAAAATAGTAAAGGGTTTATTTATGAATAAAGACAATGATCTAAACTCGTTTAACGATTTGCCTCTGATCTAACTAGCGAAATATTTAAGAATAAAAGATAATGATCACAGTCAACAGATTCAACAATGCAAATAAAATGTTGTTGTCAAACAGAAAACCAAGTGATTTTTAAATCAATGTTATACAGAATGTTACAAAATTAAGTTACAAAACTTAAAGGAGTGGTAGACATAAGAAATATTAAGCGAAAGATTTTTGTTTGCATTTTGGGACATAATTAGTAGGCGAGATATTGTTTACGTTTAAAACATCTGGACTCGAAACTGACGTGCAAAAAAGTTAACAGCCCAATAAATTTCAACTGGAGAGGAAAATCAAGCGCCACATGTTTGGTCAGATTACGTTCATTTCAATTTGTTTTTAATACATTATTTACTATCAGATAAGTAAGCTAAACTTTTCTTTATGCCGTATTCAAAGAAAGACATATTTACTAATAATTATCTAAACTTACTAATCACGAAACCATCATTTTATTGTAAACAAGGTGATAAAAATGAAAGAGGATGCTCATCAAAAAACGTAAAGCGCAATAAATTTACAACCATAGACGCAAGAGAAGCGGTGCATGTTTTTCTATCGTCGCAATAACATGAATTTGTGCTATTAATTGTGATAGAAATTGACTGTAGTCCATCGTATTTAAGTAGCCATCGAATTTTAACAATATAGAATGTCGACAATTATTTTATTGTTTAGTTTGCGATGTATGATGTAACCACCCTTCTTGCGGCGGTAATATAAAGCGATATTCTTTCGTTCGATCTCCAATTCAAAAAACAACGCGCTCAAATAAAATTTTACTTAAATGGTTGTTTATGTTCTTTTTTCTGTCTTTATGTTATTAGGAAGATTTTGTGTTCGTGAAATAGTTTTATATCGTGATTATGACGTATCTAACGCTTTGTTTTGATTGTGATGCCGGTATTTTTATAGAGATAAAGGTGACGTTAGTTTGCGATGTATGATGTAATCGTCTTTCTTGCGGCGGAAGATGGTAAAACAAAGCGGTCACGTTCTATTTTAAATAATTCGGAAAAAAGCGGAGCTATAAAATTTGACTTCAATGGTTGTTTATGTTCTTTTTTTATTTCGCTTTGATAAGGACGGTTTTACGTCCATAAAAAATTTAATCTCGAGGTGTTGAAGGATCTAACGACGTGTCTGACTGTAATGCGGTTGTTTATATAGCAATAACGGTGCCGTTGTGTCTGCATAATATTTTTTAACCCAGCATGGTCTATTGGCTTCAAATCAATTATGGCAGGAGTTCCAAATTAGCCAAATTTTCAACATTTTTATTTATACTTAGAAAACACCAGGTCGTGGTCACATTGGCGTTCTTAACATGTGGGTTAAGTATTGGAAATTAATTCTGCAACACCCCTGTATATACCAAATATATTTGCGAAATTAAACAATAAAAATTTCTTTTAGCACCGGTCCCTAAGAAGAATTGTAATAATATGGATATGATGGCATATTTGGGATAATAACATTCAATAAAAATGTCAGAATTTTAACCAAAAGGTATCATTTCGCGCTTTCCATTTAAAACGGTATCGAAGAGTCTCACACCGACATTTTTCAAACGCGAGAATCCCAACGCAAAAGTTCAATAAACCCGATCATTTTTTCAATAAGAATACAAAACGCATTTAACTGGCTACAGCCGTGGAATTTGTTGGACGAATGTGTCACAGTCACAGCTATTTAAACACGGCCAGGTGCTATGATATTGTAAATTAGAAGACACATTTGTTTGTGCAGTCATAAATAAAATATAAATACGAAGAGTATGATAAGTAATGGTGGCGATAGATATGTGGTCATGTTGGCACGGGCAAGGTCAAGTTGATTTTTTTATTTAATGGTTACCACGAGCGACATTGACATAGAAAGTTTTCTCTTTTGTCTTCCTGCGATTGTTTTTGTTTCTCTTGGCAATCTGGATTGTTTAGCCAGCGTAGGAATTTATTTAAATAAATTTGCGCGGAAACAATTAATACAATTAGTCCAACGGTGCAACAAAAACTAGGCTGGCTTGATTATAATCGGCTGTTAACTCTTTTTCATATTCCTGTAATATCTTGCTATATTCTAATATTATTAGCCGCCATATAAAATACACATCGAAATTGATGCAGTCTAGGAGATTCGAGAAAAAAGTGGGTTACATTTATTATGTATTCGTATCGCATCGATATTTAATGGGCACATTTGGCTAGAAAAGTGGTACTTACTAGCTTGCATATGGTGAGTACCACTTTTTTCAGTAGCCAGCATCAAACAATGCGATGATTGATGTGGTTGTGTGGCTTAGTGACCATAGAGAAGGGGGCTTTATTTCAGTCAGGAAGTAGCAGATTCGGTTGGGTAGCTTCATCGTAGGTTTCTGTTCTTTTCTACCTCGTTTTGTATCTGCTTTGGTCTCGTGTTTAGGACCGGAAGTGCCCATAGGCTACACTGACCGCGGTTCCGATTCGAATTTAAGGCGTAGAAGGATAAGAAAACAATAGTTTCATTTACACTTCTGGTGTTGTTCTACAATTTCTCTTTTTCTGTGTTGCGAGATTGAGTAACCGCGAAATATTTTCATACCAATCAAAATATTCTACTTACCCTAGTTACTATAACCATATTGATGAGTTAGAGGATAGTCTGTAATAAGAAAAATTAATATTAAAAATTAGATAAAGGACATTTCTAAAGTGGTTTTGGAGCATTTACTATGGTAATAATTTCAACAGTCCTGGTTATCTCGGCTTAGATAAACATTTCATCAACTATTATTGTTTTTATATTTGCTTATGAATTTCAAAAGAGATAAAGCACCTAAGTTGAGCAGATATTTAAATTTTTAGGAAACCGTTTAAACCGTTAGAATCAGCGATTATCGTGTAATTTATTTTTTTAGTCCAGTCTCGGGCAAAACTGGTAAGACTGTGACCAAGTCCAATGCTTTACGCATGAAGCGAAGAAGTTATGTCGGATATGCAGGGCCCTCCAGCGATCACATGAACCTCACTATCTGTTTATTTATTGATACAGCTAACTTGCACAGTTAGCTAATATTATTCTCTTTGCTAGATTTGCAATTTAAGCCGCTGCTACCATGGTACCTTTAACATTACAATGAATGGGTCTATTCGCCGACTCGGGGGCCGTTCGTCTACAATTTTTAAATGGCGCTAACTCGTTTTGTTTATCTTACGGTTTTTTATTCAACAAGTACACATACAAAATACATAACTGCATATGATTGTTACATGGTTCAATACCCCACATATCGGTGATAATTTACCGTTTTCTTGTATTTAATTTTTTGCTAGCTCAAAAGCTCATGCATCTTTTTTATTTGTCCCTGAAGTTTTGTAATTTTCTGTAAATGCTGTATAATTATAAGCTCCATTAGGCAGCGAAATAATTACGAATAAATGAGTAATTCTAGAGGTGTCATCGTTATGACTTTAATTACACTCTGCAAATAAGTTTTCACAATAATCTACGTCAGGAATTTTTTAATCAGAAGTATCGCCCATGAATTTTGAGTGCCCATATCTACCGCTGATACCGGTATCATAAAGAATGCAATGACCAAAGAGGTAAGGACAGTTCTTAAAACCGGATAAGAGCTTGACCCGTCTCCAATAACCTAACGCAGAACTTCCATAAAAGAAAACACCCATAAGTTTGATGTCATTTTTACAGCAAATTTTTTCTACTAAAAAAACGTCTAACTAGGTGCTTATTAACGAATTTGACCGTGTTGACTTTGGATATGATATTTTCAATGCTTGACTTATTTAGACAGTTATCTGCTACGTGTTGAATTCGTAAAAGAAGACTGAAGATGACCGCAAAACACACAGAAAACCTACCTTAATAAGAGGTCATTTAGTCCACAACATATTCCAAAATGTAACCATCAGCACTGCACCCGATTTAACACAGCACTTTTACCTCTAAATTAGAAACACATTTTTGGATCACCGTATCACCTGTCGTAGAGCACACACATTGCCCACTTAAGCCGCAAATGTCTATTATTCAAGTTTACATAAATTATTTACCTGTCGTAGCAGCGCTATCTACCGCACAGGTGAGTAATTATTCAAGCGGTCAAGTTTTATAGAACAGGTAACCAAGTATTGTAGTACTAGTTTTAAATTTCGCGCTGACTTTTACACCTTTAAGTACTCATCATGTATGTACTCATGGTTTAATTAATTTCATTGTATTTTATTATTGCAGCGAGCCAATTAAAGAATCATGAGACTATTTTACGTTGAATGAAATAAAAAATTACGGCTATGTATAAAAATATTTTAATCGAATTTTCATAGCGAATTTTATTGTGGTAAGAAAATAATAGTAAAATTATGCATGCAAAATGAAGCTTAATTCATGAATTCTAGTGCAATTATTAACATTCCTAAGTTACATGTACTTATTAAATATATGGCTTCACCCAGGCCATTCAAGTCTTTTGCTAATAATATCATGGATCTTTCTTCGTTGTATTCCAGGCCTGCTCTCGACTCTCTCAATTCGATTTGTGGTCTTCTTCGGTATTTTTTATAGCCCGGACTTCTTTCTTTTATTCCTTTTCCTGTCCATGAGACAATTATATTATTCAGTTGTTACATCTGTTTCGTATTCTATTTTTATAACCGAACTGCAATCAGGATTAATTTATTTAATTCCAATAATGATATAAAAGTTCCTGCAAAATAAAGCTTAACCAATCAAATATTTGCAAGATTTTTAAATTTAATTTATTATTTAATAAATTTAGTATAATTATATTTTGATAAGCATCTTCTATTAGCTGTTTTATCGTAGCCAAAAAAGTACACGCGTAAACGTGTCTCAAACGTGCCACGTGTCACCTTTTCAACTATAGCACGTGTTAAAATTTGGCACCAGGAATAAAATCCTACATATTTATCCTCACAGATCTGGTCCACAACTAAACTCAACTTAAATAAGCGTGTGCCTTTGAAATATGCTTAATCAGGCATGTTATAACATTACATTTGTAAATCTTAAAAACTCAAAATTTCAGTTTGATCTTGACATCTTTTAACTTTTTAACAGTTTTAACAATTAGCAAATCCAGAGAATATTAGCTTTATTTGAGATTATAAATATACTAAGGAGAGGTTTGTTGGATTTATTGATCAGTAGTACCACGGATAATGAATTTATTTCAATTTCCTTACTCAAAAAACTGTTCAAATATGTCCAAAATATGTCCAACAGACTGTAAGTTTAGTTGCATAGCTTCAAGGCAGTACCCTAACCTCAATTTTTAAGTTATCCAAAAATGCCAACAATTTTCGGGTTACGTACTCATTTAACATGCCTTATCTTTAATTATTAGTAATTTAAAAACGCACAGTAAGTTCTCGCCTTATTTTTAGCTTAAGTAATAGAAAAGTATTCCAAACAACGCAGTTTATTAAAATTGTGTTTCAGTCGTCGGTAACTACATATCAATAGTTAAAATAATGAATAAGTTATCAAATGTGATATTTAAACCATTAGAGAGCAACAAATGGATAACACCCCTAACAATGCACTTCAAACAAAATGGGGTTGCTAAAACGTATGATTGCCTTGCTTCGAAACCAGCTGTTGCTATAATAATTTATAATATAACGCGTAAAGTATTAGTTCTTGTTAAACAATTCAGACCGGCAGTCTACATAGGCTCTGTGCCACCTGAAGACCGGCAAGGTGAAGTGAATGTTAAAAAGTATCCGGCAGAATTGGGAATTACTATAGAATTTTGTGGAGGCCTTATGGACAAAAATAAGTCGGCAGAGAAAATTGCTGCGGAAGAAGTATTTGAAGAGTGTGGATATAAAGTAGATGCCAGCAAGTTAGAAAAAGTAGCCTCTTATATATCTGGTGTTGGGCGTAGTGGGGCCCCTCGGGAATTGTACTATTGTGAAGTTACAGACGCTATGAAAATCAGCCAAGGAGGAGGCATAGATGAGGAAGTCATTGAAGTCGTCGAAATGAGTGTACCGGATGTTCGAAAATATATATCTGGCAATATCAAAAGTCCTCCAAACTTGATAGCCGGTGTATATTGGTTTCTATTTCATAAATATAAATAAACTAAGTCTAAATCTGGCTCATATGAATGAGTGGAGGATGTTTTAATACCGCATTGACAGTGTTGTTGCACAACTAAATGGCAGTGCTAATAAATTCAAAGGAGAAGGTATTTTAGTCATTAAATAACTGAAATTGCACCAACATGTTAACCAACTTCAATTTTAAACTCTTCTGTAGGTAGTTTATGTTAGTTCGATCCAACTATCACCTTTAATATCGTTTAATTTTTTGTGGAACCGACTAAAGAATATGCGTTTGTGAAAAACTACAATTAATGGGATTTTTGAGCACTGATACAGATAAACTGGCAGTGATTTAATTTCAACAATATGGAAATACTGATATAGTAATGCAAATATTCCTGGTGCTAGTAAATATAGACTTCAAATAAAATAAATAAACAGTTGATCAGCGAAATACATTATATATTTACAACATTATAATATTTTACATTGTAATAAACATTCAAATAATCGGAATGTTTCCATTTATTTCATATATTTTTTTAAGAAAATAAATTAATATACATCACATATCATCGCTCTGGTTCACAATTTAAAAAAAAAACATACACAGATTGATATAAATAATGATACTTAAACGCAAGTATAAAAAATTGCTCTCGTCTACCTTATTAAATTAATCTACGGAAAAGTTTGTACATTTAATTTAAAGTAAATTAATTAAAAGTTCAGACATGAGGCACGGCTATTTTTTTTAACTTAAATGCTAAGACTTTGCAGAGGTCAGGGGTAATGACATGAAGATGGAAGGGGTGGGAGATCTGCTAAATAAATAAGTATTTTAACGCAGTCGAAATAATTGAACTAGGTGATTTGATTAGGTGCTAAAATTCTGAAAAACCCGTGCTTGTCCGAAAACTGTTTATGTCATCGAAGCTTTTCTTTGCTTTTTGAGATATGTCATCCATTGATTTTTTCGCACTAGATGCAATATCATCAAGAGATTTCTTAGTGTGATTTAATAGTTCATCTGAACAGGTTAAAGCCGAATTGGCCAAGTCTTTGACTTCCGGTTCAAGCTTTTGTATCACCCATTCCATCGCCTGCCTGCCTTTTCCAGCGTTCATTGAGATTTTATTTGTGAGGAGATCTTCCATGTATGTATTTAGAGGTACACCTTGTACTGTGACGGTTGCTTCTTGCGTGAGAAGTGTTTTGTTGGGATCCGATGGGTGGGGTATGTAACGCAGTGTTTCGTTGACAGCTACGTGTCGGCAGAATGTTAAATTGATAGTTTTGAGTACCATTTGTCGGGATATAGGGTCTACTTCAGAACGTTCACTTGCGTAACAGACTTTAGCTGAACCTATAAGCTGCAAGAGAAAAAATGTTTTTATAGTTTTTCAAATTTGCAACAGAATTTACGTATGAACATGCATTAAATATCTGGTAATAATATAATTTTAAAATATTAGCAATCATATTGAGGTATCTTTTTTTTTCATGTGAAAATGTCCCTTTATGAGCTGAATAAGTGTTACTTTGGGAAACCTTTTATTTTTTTGTTTTAATTTAAAGAATTCTGCAGGTGTGGTATTTTTAAAAGCGTATAGTGAGGATGCTTTGATATTGACGAAGAAGAATGTACTGAGAGGCTAGTGTACGAAGACAAGGAATTGAAAGCATTATTGGATGAAGATTCATGTCAAACACGAGAAGTACTTGCACATTAAGAGTGACTCAACCAGCAATTACACATTGCTTCGAATCTGATTCATAAGCGCAAGGTTTTATATGAACTGAAATGTGAACTGTTGAATGCCATTTTTCGTGTTAAATGGTGATTGCCCGGCATAAATGGTTTTTTACATTATATAGTCACTGATGATGAAAATTGGATTCATTACGGTAACCAAAAAAAGTCAGGTGAGAACACCTGGTCAACCAAAAAAAACCATTACTAGGACTCTACAGAATGCAATTGATGAGACTGAGACAAGTACTCGAGGAAAAATGACGCCCTATACTGATCAAGACACTACAATGCAATTCTTATGAATGATAATCCAAACACTCAAATTAGAATTTTTACCGCATTCGCCTTTTTCACCAGACATTGCTGCTTATGATTAGTACTTGTTTCAAACGATGGTGCATGGCTTGTCTGAGCAACACGTCATCACATAATGATCCAAATATCGGGTTGATTTATAAATAGCTTCTAAAGATAAAGCATTCTTTTGATGTGGTATCTGTATACAGCCAGAAAGATGAGGATATGTCTTTGCTAACGATGGACAATACTTTAAATAAATGACTAAGTACTCCCTCACAAGTCAAAAAAAAGCTCATATTTACAGTGTTTGAAACCAGATTTTTAAAAATGCAAATTTGCGTAGCTCACAAAAATTAAACGAATCCTAGAGTAAAGATTTTCAGGAGTTACTTTTAATACTAGACAATTGCAATTAAATTAGACAATTTGACCTCTAGAGAAACATTTAAAATAGCAGTAATGGGCTGGCGGTGTTAAAAATGTTGAGAATTAAATTTAGAATCCATTAAACTACATAATATTAGGAGAAAGTTGTTTGCAAAGCGTCGCGATTATTTTGTAAAAATAAGATTATAAAACAAAGTAAAAGGTCAGACACATGTACGACTTTTTATTTACCTAAATTATTATGCTGAATGCTATTTTTCTTTTGTTAAATCGTACTTGCCCGGCATAAACGGTTTTTTACATCATGTAGTTACTGATGATGAAAAATGGACTTATTTCGATATCCAAAAAAAGTTGAGAACCTGGTCAACCAAACAAAACCAGTCCCAGTACTCTACAAAACGCAATTGATGAGAATGAGACGAGTACTCAAGGAAAACATACTGATCAAGACACTACAATGTAATTCTTATGAATGATAATCCATTCAATTTAAAAATTTTACTGCATCCCTCGCTTTCACCAGACATTGCTCCTTATGACAATTTGTTCCAAACAATGGTGCATGGCTTGTCTGAGCAACATGTCATTACATAATGGTACCAAATATTGAGCTTATTTATAAACAGCTTCCAAAGATAAAGCATTCTTTTGATGTGGTATCTGTATGCAGCCAGAAAGACGAGGAAATGTCGTTGCTAACGATGGACAACACTTTAAATAAATGAATAAGTACTTCCTCGCAAGTCAAAAAAAAGCTCATATTTACAGTGTACGAAAGCAGATGTTTAAAAATGCAAATTTGCATAGCTCACAAAAATTAAAAGTATCCTGGAGTAAAGATTTTCAGGAGTTGCTTTTAATGCTAGACAATTGCAATTAAATTAGACAATTTGACCTCTAGAAAAACATTTAAAATAGCAGTAATGGGCTGGCGGCGTTAAAAATGTTGAGGATTAAATTTAGAATCCATTAAACTACACAATATTAGGAGAAAGTTGTTTGCAAAGCGTCGCGATTATTTTGTAAAAAATAAGATTATAAAACAAAGGAAAAGGTCAGACACATGTACGACTTTTTTTTACCTAAATTATTAATTAGAAAAATATGACGAGTAAAAAACGCAGCCCGAGAGTCTAAAGTTCATTAGATAACAAATTCCTAAATCACGTGTGGTCTATGAAGAACGTCCAGTATTACGCATGCACTTAGTGACGTAATTCGGCGTGCTTCATAGGTATGCACTATTAACGTCATTTGAAAGCTAACCTCAAACCTGGAAGTCAAGGTTAAATTTGGTGGGCGCCTGGACCTGCCTTCTTTTCTATTAGGTAACAGTTTGCAGGGTGCAACACGGAAATAATGTTGAAATATTAGCTAAAAGGTCGCATAAAAAGGTGTAGTCTTGAAAAAAATAACCTTCAACTAGTTCAGTCACTCACGTGCAGCTAATTTTGATATTTGGGAAGCTTCCAAGAAAAGCTGACCGATTCACCTGCTTCTTAAATTAAAAAACTGTTTGTTTCCCACGGTAAATTATGTAAAATATTTAATTCATAATGTAAATCGATGGCTCACGATTGGGGTATGAAAAGTGTGGGAAAACTTACAGCCTGCGCCCATTTAGGGAAAAACCATTTCGAGCTGACCAATCTGTGTGTATGTAAAATACCATTAACGACTTTCCTTTCTACCACATCAGTTCCAATTACTGCGGGATTGTGTGGATTTGGATATTTTCTCCAGGCTGCTGTAGCCACAGTCTCCCAAGGATGACTAAAAAGAGCAGAACAACTGAATTAATTCAAAGAATTCCAGGTCGAACGGTAAGTTCTTACTTGAAGGTGTGTTCACTTGTCCAAATTTTCATAGTTTTATGACGAAAGTTTAAAAAATATTAAATACAATAAAAGGTTATTACTGAACTGATCGAACACTAAACCAGCCTTCTTGACAACTGGAGTAATAAAGATAGGGATGTGGCAACAAAGCTAGCACAGCACTTTTGCCTTGGCAACTATGTGTTTAGAGTATCAAACGTAGCGCTCTCTGTCGCGTAAATAATATACCATAAAAACAGAATTCTATACACCATAACAGAGCAATTGCATTTTAGCTGCGTTAATCGAACCCATCAGATATTTAAGTAAGCAAAATCATATGACCCCTCCAATGTGATAAGAAGCTTATCGAGTAAATCAGCGGACTGTGTTCCACCGAGAGCCTTGTCCAGCACTTAATACTGATGAATGCTAAAAAGTAAACTTTTACGATAAGAACAGATTAGAAACTTTAATTCAAATTCCTGACAATAGTGGACTTGTGGTCGCTTTCTTAAAATAGACCTGAGTGCAATTGAAAAATGCGTATATAGCACAGACACCACACATTTTGTTATTACAAAGCCGCAATAAACCAAAGTACAAAACTTGGCGAAATTGTCGAAATAATTGCGTTATCTCCGCGTTCAAAGTTTGATTTAATTGAACTTTGCGATTGAAAATCGCGGTTTTAAACATCATTTAGGGCATCGCAATTTGCGCACCTTCATGTGCAAGCTATTTTTCCAATACATGACCATTAGAATGCAATTATGCATGCAATGTATTGTTACATGCCGTGTTATTTAATACAACCGTAAACTATTATGCAATCATAAGAGAGTAAATACAGATATAAAATTTTGTTCAAATTACGCGCCTTATCAAACTATTTAGAGTTACGTCTTATGTCTGCTTCTTACTTCAACTCGAGAAACGCGCAATTGCTTTCTTTTTCCACCAGAGAAGCTACAAATTTGAAGGACTCCTAATGCGGCGTTGAGATAATTCATAAAACTTTTCATTTTAGTATTTTTATCTTTGAAACACTTGTCGATGAGACATGCGTTTAGAACTTACCAGCTCTATTACAGTCGGTTCAACATAATTTCAGTAGAAACTTGCGGTTTAGTTTGGATGGATTTACGCTAAAAATGAGTGACCACGAACATGTTAGGTTAAGAAGGGCCCAAAGCGTTACAAGGGCCGAAGAAATACAGGCGGAAGAGCAAAAAGTCCGGAAGTCTCAACCAGATAAGCCGTAAGTGCAAATAATTTAGGTGTGCCCAATAACTTAATTCTTTTAAACATTTGCAAATAGCTTATAGCCACCTTCTGAAAGAAGGCACTCGCAAAACATTTGAAAATCGCATCTTACCCTATTCTAGCAACCTTTGAAATTAAAGTCAGGCAATAATTTAAAAAAATCGTTGCATCATTGTAATGATGGCACCTAAAGTAATTTTTAATTGCTTTAAATTGCACTATTTTTGTAATGACTAAATATTCTTTGATATGTTTGTAAACATTGTTATATTTTTTCAATTCATTAAGTGTTTAAATTTTTTTTATTGTGAATTTGAATATTTTTTCAGATGTCACCGGCCAAGGGATTCGCTATTTTCTTGGACCTCAGGGTTCGACAATTTCACAGGTTTTGTAAATTGGGCGTTTTTGCTGCTTTCTATGGGAGGATTTCGACTGCTATTGGAAAACTTCATCAAATACGGAATTAGAGTGGATCCTATTCAATGGTTTTATGTTATAACCGGTGGGGATGTTGAAACAAGGGACCACCCTTCTTTTATTCTATTTTTATGTAAGACTTAATGGCTCACTTTATTTTTAAATTCTTTTATATACTGCTTTAAATTTTCAATATATATCTTCTTTGTATTTTCCAAATTAATTTGTTTATAATAATAATTTTTTGATTATATTTTTTAAAAGTTGTTATAATGTACTTAATTGGTTGAGATAGTTGTAACTATTTTTCGGAAATTTGCAAATGGATTTCGGGGTGTTTTATGTTTGATATGATTCTTTAATGAGTTGCGCTTGTTAAATGAAGCTCTATTGGTTGTTAATCTCAGTTTAAAAAAAAATCATATATGACCCTTTATAACAATGCATTTTATTATTAAAACAAGTTATAAAACAATTAATGAAAATTTGTTAAAGGGCAAATTTCTGATTAGATGCAAATTATGATGAACTTTGCTGTTTGGGACAATATATACTGTATTGGAAGATCTAATTTACATTTTTTATATTAATAAGGAATACATTATTATTATAATTTTGTAGATACGTTCGTCCCCATAGTATTGTGCCTGGTTACTGAGAAGGGGCTAGCGTCTGTAAGTATAAAACTTACACTTACTTGTGGAGTAATACAATGTTATGATATTTTCCTTATAATCAATGAGATTTTATGTATATGCTTTAAGGGAATAATACCAACAGGTCCAGGAATGCTAGCACATGTTGTCAATCTTCTTATCCTAGTTCTAATTCCAATGGTATCGATATATATGAAGGAGGGATTCAGTTTAGTTGGGGCTTCCCTAGTCAGTTTTGTCTATAGCGTCCTATTTTTGAAACTGTGGTCTTATGTACAAGTAAATAGCTGGTGCCGCGCAGACCAACGAAAACACAAAACAAGGAACACAATGAGAAGACAATCTTTATCTTATAGCGGTAGTTTTCCTAAAGGTAAATTTATTTTTATACGAAACATAAATGAAATGTTATCTAAAAGATATAAAACTACAATCTTCTATTATTAGATTTTTTACAACTGTTTTATATTGGCATTTTCAAAACGAATCCATTTTAACCGTTATTGTACGACATTTAATGCCTGTATTACTTGCTAATAAATATCATAGTGCCAGTTCTATTTATACTAGAAATCTAATCGAAAGAGATTTACAAAATCTTATAATTATTTTATAGCAAAACAAAAAATATCACATAAAGCAACTAGAAAAATATATTTTTAGTATTTAATTACACCAATATTTTATGGACTTCATATTTAGCATTAACACACAAATTTATTAACCGTTCTATTAAAATCGTCAAATAATAACAAAGGGGAAAATGCAAGTATACTCTGTGTTATTGTTTCATTTGTTTTCCCAAATATATGAAAATATCATATATGTACCCTAAGGAGTTATTAAGTACATACATTTTAATTCTAAATTTTTTATTTTATTTTTAATACTGTCAGAAACGACTTTGTCTTATAACAACACAGTTACTTCATGGTTAATATACCAAAAACTTTTTGACTTTTCAACAACCAATTATTTTATTGTATACTTTTGGCCATGGCCTGCTTGATTAACTAGTGCGAGAAACTTAGCTAGCCCTAGAATTATCACATTAGGAGATTTAAATGAAGGGCCGAGGATAATTTGCTTTGCAAAAAACAAATAAAATTATCTATTATGGTCCAGTAATTACTTCTTCATTTCTAAGTATTGATACTGTCTGAGAATTAGCATTTATATTGGGAGCTGCTGATTTAATTATAAAAAAGGGTAAAATTTAATATATTAACAAATTTGATCTTTAATTTCTTCATCTGATTTCTTTCATTTCTTCAAACACACTTTGTGTTTGTCTTCCATCCATGTATCCAAAAATGTTTTTTCAAATTGATAATTATGCTGTTAAGAAGATTTTTTTTTAACCAAAAAATAGAAAGGACAGCTCGATTGAATTGTTATTTATAAGGCATTTGTTTTTGCTTGTTTATGATTATTTTGTTTAATAAGATCACTAAAATATTTATATATAATAATATATATTCTGCAGGAGAAGGACATGATGACAACGATAGTCACTATGAACCCCACTTAGTCCAATACCCGGACAACTTAAATCTTAAAGACCTTTTTTACTTCATACTAGTGCCTACACTGTGCTATGAATTGAATTTCCCACGCACACAACGAATTCGAAAACGATTCTTGCTGAAGCGAATAATTGAAGTAGTCATAGGGATTCAGATAATGTTTGCTGTTATACAGCAGTATATGGTGCCTTCCGTAAAAAATTCACTCATACCTTTCAGCAATATGGATGTAATTGCCGCTACTGAACGACTTCTGAAACTTGCGGTAATTAAATTTTTCATTTATCACTTAAATGTTATTTAGTACATTTTCTTGTCGATTGATTCATACAGAACAAAATGTAAACTCTTATAGTAGTAATTACTTTTATGTTGATTTTCATTTAACATTGAAATAACAAAATCTCAACTTATATTCTACTCTGAACATTTTGTAATCAACATTAATATTTGAATTTTAGTATAAATTTTTAATATGAATAATACTCAAATATATTGATTTAGAAAAATTAAATACTTTTATTTGGAAGATGTTTGTAACAAATTTTTATTCATATTTTATTTTAGATACCTAATCATCTTTTTTGGCTGTGCATGTTCTACATTATTTTCCACTCCTTCCTCAACTTGATGGGGGAACTCCTGCAATTTGCTGACCGCAACTTTTATTGTGACTGGTGGAATGCCAATAATATTGATACATTTTGGCGTACGTGGAATATGCCCGTGCATCGTTGGGCTGTTCGTCACCTTTACATCCCTCTTGTCAGTATGGGTCACAGCAAGACTATGGGTGGAATTGTAGTTTTCTTCGTCAGTGCATTCTTCCACGAATATCTAGTCAGCGTACCTCTTAAAACATTTAAAGTTTGGGCATTTTTGGGGATGATGGCTCAAATTCCACTTTCACATATATCCAGGTTTATGGAGGTAAAGGTGGGACCTCGTTGGGGCAATCTAGTTGTATGGGCTTCGATTATAATGGGTCAACCACTTTGTATAATGATTTATTATCATGATTATGTAGTCACACACTACGGAAAGGCTTTAATGGAAAATTATGGCCATGTTTAGGTGCCATAAGTATTAATCGTGTGATTTAATCGATTACAACTAAGTATATTTTTGTTATTCTAAATATAAGAGAGGGAAGCTTATTGTAATTTTATGACTCTCTTTAAAAATATCTACATGTACATATATGATATGATATATAAGACTGCATTGTTAAAATACTTCAAAAGTTTATTGTTGGAACATTTTAATTAATTAAGTCATTAGTTACCAAAACCAACTTGGAAATATTGTATTTAAATTTATATATAGCTTCCATATTATTGTTGTTTCTCTATTATACACTTTTTTTTGATAAAATATATACAAACTTCTTGTAAGTTTTATAAAATCAATTTTTTGAATAAATCAAATATAAAAACTATTAGAATTTATTTATTTTTAAGGAAATTCAGCTATTTTATCAACTTCCTTTTGGTTCTCATAATCCCTCGTCGCATATATATAATGATAATATATACATAATAGAATTTTAACATTATTGCTTTAGTTTCATATGACTATTGGAAGTGTCGAATGTAGGTTATTCATTTGAGTGCATTATAATTTACTTGAACTTTTAAATATGTCAAAGAAAACAAGTACTATTTGCAAGTTTTCAAAATTTTAGGTGACAACTATATCCTAGTGAAATTAATATAATGTTGTTATAGAACTATGACTGTGATCAATTTAAGTCTCTTTCAAAGTTATATAAATGAAAATTCAGAAGTTATGGCTGCAATGGACACTAGCAAAAGCACATTTAAAACCAGAGAGGTCAATAAAAAAACTTCAGAAGATAGTAAATTGAATGATGAACCTGAAGATAATTTATCTGAAGACGATGAAGAGGAGCCAATTGTTGAAAAAAAAACTGCTCAAGAGCTAAAGTCTGTTTTCACAACTATATTCAGTGACATAGAAGTCATCAAAAAATCCAACCAAGGAGTAGATATAAACGATTTCATTCAACCAAAGTCTTTCGAAGAAATTTTTTATCAAAACTCTTCTTTAGAGAAAAACATCACTTTGAAGTCGATGCTACTTAACAAAGATATCCCGAACATGGTTTTAGAAGGGCCGTCAGGGTCAGGAAAGTCTTGTTTTGTTCAAGTGTTACAAGCAATGTGTGACAAAGATGATCAGTGGCGATTTGCGGCTTTGCCCACGTCTGCAAGTAAGTCAAACTTAATGAAATTCCATGTGAGATTATCTTAGTTAAATTTGCTAGAAAGAAAAACTCATACAAAACATCCTTTTGTAAATTTTAGGCATAAATGACGTCCAACAGTATATTGAGGCTGCAAAGCTCCAAAAATCTTGGAAGAAAAAAACTGTCTTCTTCGTAGATTTTTTACATCGTTTTAATAAAAGTGAACAGGAATACTTTTTGGAACCCATAGATCAAAAAGACATAATTTTTGTAGGAGCTACTTCTGAAAATTTATCTTTCGCAATAAACAACACTCTGTTGAGTAGGTGTTTGATTGTAGAATTTGATAAATTGTCAAATCGTACCATGATGATAATTTTAATGAAAGCAGTGGAATACTTGAAGTTGGATGTTGATTCTTCAAATAAACCAGCGGCATCAGCAAGGTATCTAACTCTTAGTGTATTACTAAATTAATTAAATTAATTGTTTCGCTTTTCAACAAAACAAGCTTGAAGTTTCATAAATCTGCCCTAAACTGGTTGGTCGAGTCCAGTTGTGGAAATGGGCGCTCCTTATTGGGTAATATACAGATGGTTGCTAAATACTGTGAAGCTAATGAAATAAAAAAATTAATCAAAGAAGCTGACATGAAACATATCATAGAAAAGTGTTTGTCAATTTACGATAGAAACGAGGAACCATTTTTTAATTTAATTATGGCTATGCATAAGTCAATTTTAGCTTCTCAGGAGCATGCTACACTTTACTGGATGATGAGAATTCTGCTAACAAACGAAGATCCATACAGTGTTGCAAAACGATTAATTAAAATTGCCAGTGAGGACATTGGGAATGAGGATCCGAAAGCATTGGAACTGGCAATTGCCACAATGCAAGGTATGGAGCTTATAGGAATGCCAGATGCCGAAGCACTTTTTGTACAATGTGCTATTTATTTAGCCAAAGCGAAAAAGAACCAGG
The DNA here is from genome assembly GCA_033557835.1 of Helochares maculicollis. NCBI lineage: Eukaryota > Metazoa > Arthropoda > Insecta > Coleoptera > Hydrophilidae > Helochares > Helochares maculicollis. Next base: position 66,251 of record JAWQRO010000004.1, on the reverse strand, counting down.
ATGTGCAAAAAGCAATGCATAAAGTGAAAACAACAATTCTTAATCATGTTGGGCCACAACCATTGGTGCCTACGCATGTAAAAAATGCTCATTTAAATATTCCTACTGGTGAGTTTTAAATTGTACAGTCATCTATTTCTTATGTCTTTAAATGAATCATTACATTTTTTTAGGTAAACAAAGTTACATGCCTAAAGGATATGAAAGCAGAAGATTTTTATAATAGTATTGCAATGTTCTCATAATTTAATAGTAATAAATTGTTTTTTAACTTTGCCATTATATAGATTTTCTCATATATGTATTAGCAGAGTATATGCTTGATAGTTATGTATATCTTAGAAATAATGAGTCCATGGTATTTATATTCTATTTCCAGGATAAAATTACTTTATATAAAGGTATGATTTCATCTTATATATTTATTAGATTGGCATCTATCCCCATTATGTACTAAAATTGATGTCTTCTTGAATGTTAGTACAGACTTATCCTTTCATAAGCTTTATTTAGATATTTCTTGAAAGTAAGTACAAATATGACCTAAGACTAGTACAATTATAATGATAATATTATACAGAGCACAATAAAAAATTCTAAACAACTTATTTGAGCTCATTAAAAATATTAGATCAAAATATATCAACACTCTTGTAATAATCTTTTAAAAATACATAATTTTCTTTGCCACTTAGTCCTTTCACTCTCATGTATTTTAGTAAACTCTCCACTCCTTAAAATGATATCTTCAATGATGTTTTCAACGTTCTCTTTGATTGCTAATTCTTTAAACAGAGGAAATTCACTTTTGCTTTTACGGAGTCTTGAAACAGCCGATTTGTAACACTTCCAAGGTTGTGGTTCTATAACAACAGTATTACTTATCTCACAAACGTCACAAAGAAAATTTTTTAGCCCTTCATCGCCATTATTTAAATGTATCCACATTGTTACCGAAAAACAAAATGTCGTAGAAAATTGTTTAACATTTAAATTTGATAAATATGACGTTAAAACAGTAGTCCTTTCATCAGCATCCATGAAATTTAGGCACTTAAACACTACCCGGTCACTTGTATTTTGTTCCTCAGCTCTTTTTATCAAGACTGGATCAATATCAATGCCTAGTATAAAACAGTTGAATCCTAACTCTTGGAGTTGCTTAAACAAAGCCAGGGTTAAGTCCTGAAAACCAGTATGTATATTAATAAAAAAATCATATTGATGGTTTAATTTAAAAGTTCGAATGCTAAATTTAATAACAACAATGCTGAAAGATTTAAAATATAAAGCTAAATAGGAATGTATATTCTTGTATGATTTAAAATTTACGTAAACATCAGTTAGTTATTTTATTTTTAATTCTAAGCTTGTGATTTAATGGAACAGAAATGTATCAGACAAAGGGACGTCAATAAAATGAATACTTATATATTGTACTTACTCCTGCATTGCACCCTATATCGAGAGCAATTAGTGGTTCGTTCTTGTTAAATATATTATATGGTAACAGTTTAAGACGATTTTCTGGGGGATGAAACTGATAATAATTAATAAAATTGCCATATTTAACAGCTCCGGGATTACTGCTCATGAAATTTAAGTCTTCCATAGCTTAGCATTAAAAATTCACCAAGAGGTGTACTCCTTCTGCTCTTACAGTATACACAGCTGGTGTATATAATTCATATAGTGTGCCCCAATTAAAACCTCTTGCTCTGTACTTAATTACATAACATGTGTTTGCACATGCATGTTCATGAAATCCAAACCTTGTTGTTAGCAGTAGGTTGCGGAAACATTAAGAACGAAGAAACTTATTTTAAAAATCTGGAAGAAAAGTTTGGTTATGTCATCAATTAAGCTGCAAGTTGCAGTTAAGCAAATTCTTTTTCAGATGCAATGTTTTTTTTAATACGAGTGCCTAGTTCACAGTATTTTTGATCAGAAGTTTCCATGTGCATTTACCTTGAAGTTGGCGAAATTGATATTTACAGTTATCCTGTTTGCTGCAAGGTTATCAAAAAGCATAGTTGGCAAAAGAAAGGAATGCAAAGTGTTAATGACCTTTTAACGAAGTGACAGTGACCCACCTAGGAAGAAAATTTAATTTTGTTGGAAAATGAAGTCATGACAAATTTAGTGGGACAAACATGTAAAATGGAAAACATCAAAAACCGAAAGAATAGTAAAAAGGGGCAACAGGTTGAAAACATCGCACAGAAAGAGAAAAGTCTTAGTGAGAGCGATGACTCTTTACGGGAAGAAAAGGAGAATCTTAAGAACCACGAGAAGCAGGTCATTAAAACCAAAAATGTACAAACAGATGAAGAATACGAACAAACAAATACGAATAAAAAAGCTACTAATAGGAAATTTAGGATTAATTTTGAGTTAGATTTATTATCGATAGTCCTCTTTGTTGCTGGATTGTGCACGAGATTTTATAAGCTGGACCAACCAAAAAATATAGTGTAAGTCCTAACAACATTAATTTTTTTTTCTTATATGTAGTACGCTTGTGAAAATTGTAGTTTGTGGATGTATATTTTTTTATAATTACTCTTTGAATTACATCCGTCACTTTTTCGTTAATGATGTTGCCAAATTTCTTTCACATAATGTGTAGGCTAGTATTTCTAGGTATACATTTCAATAATGTTTCTTATAACATTAAAGTAAATGTTGCTATCTCAAGGCCTTTTGTATTAATCAATGAGAAATGTTGCTACTAACTTGAAACCAATTTTAATTCGATGATATACCAACCATTCAGTTGTTAATTAAAGTTTTTATAGTATTGTGCAATTCAAGCAAAACGGTATCACAAAAAATTTATTTGACTCATCATTTATTTAATGTTTTTTTTATATTTGAAGAAAACTGTTTTCATGTCAATGTATTAGTGCAATCATCCATTAAAGTAATGTTGAATTTCCTGCATAAAGTTGAAAATTTAGCTTTAAAGAATTCGCGTTTCTAATGCCGTAACAAGTATATTTAAGCAGGTAATGCAAAATTTAGCCTAATTGATTACCTATTTGTCCAAATTGTATATATTTTTTTCTTTTACAGGTTTGACGAGTTGCATTACGGTAAATATGTATCTCTGTACATGAAGAATACTTTCTTTTTCGATGCCCATCCGCCTTTGGGCAAGCAGATGATAGCAGGAGCAGCGTACTTAGCAAATTACGATGGGAAATTTAAATTCGATCGCATCGGTAGTGCGTACTCGGAATCAGTGCCGTTATTTGCTTTGCGTTTCGTCCCTGCATTTTTCGGTAGCGCTCTGATACCTACAGCTTATCATGTGATGCTCGAATTAGGATTAAACCAATGGACTTCACTCTTAGCGAGCTTGTTGTTTTTATTAGATAATGCTCTATTAACTCAAAGCAGGTTTATACTTATGGAGTCAATGCTGCTCTTCTTCTCTCTGTTTGGAATTTTATGTATACTAAAGTTTCGTAAATACTACTGTCATACATATTCATTTCATTGGTGGTTTTGGCTTATTTTCAGTTGTATTGCATTAACATGCTCTCTGTGCATTAAATACGTAGGGTTTTATTCGTTTTGTTTAGCTTTAGCGATTTTGGTTCGGGACTTTTGGAAGCATTTGTCCTTCCGGGATCTTACAGATCGTACCTTATTCTTAAGATTTTGTGCTCAAGCGATAGTTATATTAACTGTTCCGAGTTTAGTGTACTTAGGAATTTTTTATGTGCATTTAAATGTGCTGTACAAAGCAGGGCCTCATGACAGTATTATGACGAGTGCTTTTCAAGCCTCCTTGGAGGGTGGATTAGCGTCCATTACGAAAGGGCAACCGTTACTTGTAGCACATGGATCTCAAATAACTCTTCGACATACTCATGGGAGAACCTGTTGGCTCCATTCGCATACACATGTCTATCCAGTACGGTACCCTGATAAAAGAGGATCTAGCCATCAACAGCAAGTAACCTGCTATTCCTTCAAAGACGTTAACAATTGGTGGATTGTAAAAAGGCCTGACAAGAATGATTTAGTTGTAGAACAGCCAGTTGATGCTATAAAACACGGAGACGTTATTCAATTAGTACATGGTATTTCAAGCCGTGCATTGAATTCACATGACGTAGCAGCACCTATGTCACCTCAGTGTCAGGAAGTGTCTTGTTATATCGATTATAATGTGTCTATGCCTGCACAGAACATGTGGAGGGTTGAAATTTTGAATAGGGAACAAAACGGGGATACTTGGCACACTATTCAATCATTAGTGAGGTTAATACATGTAGACTCTAACGCTGCCTTAAAATATACGGGCAGGCAACTGCCCGATTGGGGATTCCATCAGCATGAAGTTGCGGCTGATAGGATTATTAATCAAGATGATACTGTTTGGAATGTGGAGGAGCATAGATATACAAAATGTAAGTACACATAATTTTCACACTCACTTCTTTTGTTATTATTAGATTTTAAAACTGTTTACCTGGTGCCCAAATTTAAAATGTTGTTTTTTCATAAAAAATACGCAATTATTTAAAAACAATGGTAAAACATTTTTTTATTCAAAGTATTGGCCTTCGCTTTTTACATATTTTATCCATCTCTCGTGCAATTTATAGATACCATTTCAAAAGAAAGCTTCAACTTTCATTGATATCCATTCATCTAGCCATTTTTTTACATCCTCGAATGTCTTGAAGTGTTGCTCAGTCAGCGTGTATCCCATCGATGAGAAGAGGTGATAATCAGAAGGTCTGGTGAAAACAGCGGGGAGGGGGCAGAATTCTGGGCATTTTTCGATCAATGCATGGTTAAATTGATCATTTATTGTCAGTAGCCAACGGTATTAACTGTTTCGCCGGGTTTGAGAAGTTCATAGTAAGCTACTCCCTTCTGACCCCACCACACACACAGCATCGTCTTCTCCCAAAACGATTCAGTTTTGTACTCGATGTTAATGGTTATCCTGGCTTTACCCACGATTGCTTACGTTTGGGAATTCCAAAATATATCCAATTTTCATCGCCAGTTACAAACCGATGCAAAGAACCCTTTCTTTTGTGGCGTAAATGCAGCATTTCACGCACAGCTTTTCGTCTTTCCAATTGTCGTTCATCCAGTTTGTGTGAAACGCATTTTCCAACCATTTGAATCTGCCCCATGGCTCTCAGGCGATTAGAAATGGCTTGCCAAGTGAGATTCAACTGCTCCGCCATCATTTGTTGTATTTGTGTATCGTCTTCCTCTAATAATGCTCTTATTTCGTCATCTTCAAACTTTTTTGGTCGATTTTCATGTTCTTTGTCAATAACATTGTAATCGCCACTTTTGAAACTAGCATTCACAATTCATCTTGACAGTTGGAGCAAGATCGCCGTAAGCCTCTACAAGAATTTGATGGCTTTCCGATGCCTTTTTCTTTTGATTGAATAAGAAAATCATTACATGCCGCAAATGCTCTTTACTTCGCTAAAAAATTCGACATGTGAACTAACTCGTGAACAACTAAACGAATATGACGTTTTCTAGTGGTAGTCGTACTAAAAATATGGCGCTTTGGGTTCCAAAAATTACTTCAATAAATTTCATCCGCCATCTCTGGACAACAAAATGACATTTTAAGCTTTCGCACCTGGTATATCCAAAAGAATGTTTAGTAAATAATAAATAAGTTGAAATATATTAAAAATTTGATGGCTGTGGTAGTACTATGTAGTTCACACTACATATTCCTTAGTGTGCTGTGTCAGCCAGATATGTCTGATTCTCATTGTTTCTGCTGAAGCTATATTCATCACATACGTCTATAAGTAAATTTACATTACATTTTAAGACCTAACGTTTTGATTTTATGACTTTTGCTAGAGGTATGAATTCAGTGGAGAAGTGCTAGCCTGGTGATCAAAGTGTAATCAACATAAATAGGACTTTTTAAATTAGTAAAATTGTGTTTAGCAGCTGTCACAGTATACAAATCCAGTGGGGAGTAAAGTCAATGATTTCTTGTAAAAATTTTGAAAATTAGTTCGAGAAAGTTATGCAAAATATTTCATTGTTTTTTAACCTGTATCTTTCTTGTAGCTGACGACCAAAAAGAACGAGAACGTGAATTAGTCTCTGCCGAAATGATTCCAACTTCAGCAACACAGTTATCCTTCTGGGATAAATTTTTTGAATTGAATTACAAAATGATGTTCCCAGCTTCTGAAGGAGTACAAAATCACATGTACAGCTCGGAACCCTTAGAATGGCCTTTAATGTCAAGAGGAATTGCATATTGGGTCTCTAGTTCTAGTAATGTACGAGTAAATTTTATATGTAAATCCTCAATCTATAACCAATGCACAAAACCCCTTCCTGTCCACATTTACATCATTTCATGCATTGGTTAATTCAGTCCTGATTTGATATGTCATTGCAAATAAATTTGAGTGATGTAATATAATTTTATTTTCAGGCTCAAATACATTTATTAGGCAATAAGCTCCTTTGGGATTCGGCTACATTAAGTCTACTGATCTACTCATCTTTCTTGGCATTTTACTTGCTAAGGAGGCGTAGACTCTGCTATGATTTAAGTGAGGAGAATTGGGAGAAATTCCAATTAATAGGCCAAGTATTTCTTGCTGGTTATTTATTCAATTACTTACCATACTTTTTCGTGGAAAGGTCATTATTTTTACACCACTACTTGCCAGCGTTTATGTTCAAAGTATTATTAACGGCAGCTTTAATAGAACATGTATATTTAGTACTTAAAGATACTCTTAGAACAAAGGTTATAGCTAATTTATTTGTAACCTTGATAATATTTTGGTTATGTGGAATTTTTTATGTTTTTAAAACGTTTTTGGTATTAAGTTATGGAACTACTGATTTAACTACAGATGATATTATTAGACTAAGATGGAAAGATACTTGGGATTTTATTGTTCATAAGACGTAAGTCGAGTTTAAAAAATTGTACTGTCGATGATTTTCACTAAAATGTATTATTTCATTACAATTCAAGAGATTTTGTTTAGCATAACTTTAAATAATATGCTGTTTCAAGACTGGTAACCAAATCTATTTTTATACGAGAAATGTTATTTGCAATTTAAAAAATATAAGATATATTCCTTTCTATTTTTATATTATATGTTTTTGATTCTATATATATATATTTTATATGTTTCTGTCGAGGAATCTTAATAAATTAACTTTTCATATTCAAAGAAATGTTTTTTACATTGTTCCTACTTATTGGGAGTAAATCCTGAAAATTTCATTAACTAGGTTCAGTACAGCATTCCTCTGTGGTGCTTTGGTAGATATTTTCACTTGAACAATATTAAAGTTACTTTTAATTCCTTAAAAAATATAAATACATACTATGATCTGTTACTTTATACAATTCACATCGTTCACTTTTACATTATTACTAATTTATGTACACAAACATACTGCGCTTAAATCTCATAAAAATTTGAAAATACGTTAAGTTATATAAAACAATAATAATTATTTATATAGCCGAAGTCAAATCAGTTAAGCAGAAAATCATAGAACTTTACTTAGAGAAATGAAAAATTGAGGGCATGTTACGTAGGAACTTCCTCTTTGACCGTTTCAAACTCCAACTTGACTTCTTCGGGTAGTCCTTCGACGTCTACTTCCGATTCAGTGGCGTTAAGCATGTTCAGGGTGACTTCTTGTTTAAGCATTTGTTGCTGCTGGGGCTGCGCCTGCGCTTGTCGTATGGGCAGTCCGGCATCTTCAAAAGCTTTCCTCTTCAAAGCACCCCTAATTTGTGATCTAACATTAAAAATGTACCGTTAATATAAGTTAGCACTGAAGAAATTGCGATTTTGCTGATAACTTACACTGTGCGCATCTTAATGTGCTCACTAATTTGATTCAGACCGTCTGAAAATGTTTTTACTACTTGTCTCAGCATCTCAATTTCTTCATCAGTCCATTTTCTAAGAAAACGAAATGTATAAAGCGCTTTGGTTATATGTAAAGAGGTCTTTGTTGAGGTACTTACCCTGCTGGAGTTTCTGCGTTGGGATGCAGTTGCATGGTTAGATCACCTAGCTTATTGAAAGCCGCTCCTGCTGCGGTGAAAATTTCACCCACCTGCGATTTAACAAATAAATTAGGTAATCTTGCATTTGAAATATTTGTAGTGTGCAAACTGTAAGTGTATTGTCTTCGGATATTATCTATGCGTTAAAAACATGCAGAGAAGGAAAAAACTGAGCCTGTAATTTCTAGTGTTGCAAATTTTCATAAGTCTATGAGATACTAATGTGGTAATTGGTGAGAAAATTGTATCAAGTCCATTTTAAAAATAGCCAATTCTGGACGAATTATACGCAATTCAAAATTTAAACAAAAAAAATCAGTAACTATTGTAACATAACCTCACAATTTCATTGCAAATAAAAAATATATTTACCTTACTGGCGCTGCTCATATTACAAGGTACCTATCAATTAAAATAAGTGGAAAACTGTGGAAAATTGCTTAATTATAGCTAAAATTTGTTAACACTAACGATACTGTTGATTCAAAACAGCGTCATTTTGTATTATATGAAGTTGTATACGTTCCGTACGCTCTATATTATGCATTTTCACATATAAGTGGGGAAAGAAACGAACGACCGATTCAATATGCAATAGGTAAAACAAAGATAGATAGACACGAGTCTTTGAAATGTAGCTAGCTTAACGGCAATTGTTCTGTCAAATTAGTTTTTGCCACTTTTTCCATGCCCTACGTCACTACATTGAATTTACTACACTGTTACTATAAAATATAAATGTGAAGACAATATATTTTTTAATAACTAATATAAGATGTGAGCAAGGGATTTCAATACGATGGTCTGCGTGCAAACTGATGTTCGATGATTGACAATTTGCTTTTATGGGCTTACTGAAAATTGTAAATCCAAATACTTCTAAACCTGATTTATTAACAGTGTAGTAATATGGATTTGAAAGATTAAAAAAGTGTAATTCAACAAATGGGATATTATATGTTCATTTAAGCACAATAGAAACACATCGCGGTCAGCCTTTGTGCACATACGTTGAATCATTTCTTTATTTTTAATCATTAGATGACTATTACTTCTGCATTTAGTTTTCCAAAAATGTTAAAAAGTGTAACGTAGTGACAATTTTTTAAATTTTTATATATTTTTAAGTATACTAATTTAAGCTAAGTTTGACTGTCAACAAAATTCCTAGTAGTGGTCTCAAGTTGGCGACTTAATACAAACATAGATCTATTAAACGTTCAATAGTAACGGGATTCAATACTTAATATTTGATAGTATAGTATATATTAAAAATAAGCCGAAATGGAAGGTGGTCCAAGCATTCAGAATACATCTGAGCAATCCTTATCAACATCAGAAAACTCGAACCAGCGAAATAATGAAGAAGGTGGTTGTTCATACAATTTCTGCCACCCCAGCGGCATGTTCCATAGATTCATAGCACTTAGTTTCATGTGCTTCCTAGGCTTTGGTAAGTCATTTGCGATAGCAATATGTAGTTGTGGTTAAATTATTTATCAGTTAGTTGGTCTGTTCAATTTACAGCTTATCAATATTGCTTAAAATATCATATTAGTTGTATTTTACTCCTTTTTTGTAAGGACTTATCTTTTAGATTGTGGTACGATTTATATTGGTTGAATATCGTACTCATATAAAACTCCAAAATATGATTTACCAATTTTTAAAATTATATCTATCTACTTATATGACGTTAACATGTATTATTCCACAAGAAAATCCTTGCATTTTTCTAACAATGTCAAATGTCCTTTGTACCAACGACAAAATTTAAAATAATGCTCGCATATTTTAATCTTTATCATCAACATTGACATCAATTTTTGATTATTGCATCAGCTATTGTCGAATGATTGGGATTTTGAAATTCTAGGAGTTTCATTGAACTGTAATTACTTATTTAGCTGATATATTGTTATTTAATATAATAGCGAGGAAGTTACATATTCGATTGTTCTAGTAAGATTTTGATAAACTTTAATCTTTTGTAAATAAAAGCTGTTTATTTATTTGCAGCAATAAAATTTTGCGTTTTTATTGGAAATAGTCTTATCGTTTTGTGTTGAGTTCATACAATGTGCTGTGTGACATATGTATTTATAATTATTCGCATGCTCTCGTTCACTGATTACAAAAATATCTTGCATGTTTCGAATGCACTCTTTCTTTTTGTAGAAATAGAGTCAAACTAGTTCTTAATAAATTTGACTGTATTAATATTTGCTTATTATAATTGGAATTATCAAGAAAATCTATATTTCATCAATAAACAATTAATGACATTTTTAAATTGCCAATTGAATGCAAACGTAGCCTTTTTTTTAATGCATATACTCTCGAGAATCACAATAAGTGTTTGTTTGATTAAAGCAATAATTTCAAGAGATAATGCAGTACTTGTAATTTTCTATGAAAAATCCTTTCGCAAATATCAGTGACTGTATCTTTCAATTCTGTTTGCAGGTTCATATTTTTGCTATGACAATCCAGGAGCTTTAGTGGATAATATAAGCCGAGACTTAAACATAACTACTACTGAATATTCACTTTTGTATTCTATGTACTCATGGCCGAATGTATTTTTATGCTTCATTGGGGGCTTTTTAATAGACAGAGTTTTTGGAGTAAGACTGGGAGCAAATTTGTATATGATAATTTTACTTGTGGGCCAAGTCGTCGTCGCCTTGGGCGCATTTTTTGACGTCTTTTGGATTATGGTTGTTGGACGATTTATATTTGGGTAATTTAAATTGAATTATTTTAAAATGCACTCGTGGAAACGTGTCTTCAAAGCTACGCACTTTTCTTATTTTTTAAGTAAAAATTGAACGTGTTTCAATGGTGAATTAAAAATTTGCTAAATTGTTAAAAGACACTGAAGCAGTTTTATTGAATTTCAGAATAGGAGGAGAATCATTGGCTGTGGCACAAAATAACTATGCGGTATTGTGGTTTAAAGGCAAGGAATTGAACATGGTTTTTGGTCTGCAGCTTAGCTTAGCTAGATTAGGAAGTACAGTTAACTTCTGGACAATGGAACCTATTTATAATTGGGTACAGAACTCTTATACAGGATACCAATGTTTAGGCATTGCTTTGTTAATTGCTGGGGTAACCTGTATCTTCTCTTTAGTATGTTCTTTGATCTTAGGAGCAATGGATAAACGAGCTGAAAGAATTTTAAGAAGGAACGAAAATCAGTCTGGAGAAGTCGTTAAGTTGACTGACGTTAAAGATTTTGCCAAGACCTTCTGGGTTTTGACCATTATCTGTGTCGCCTATTATTCAGCAGTTTTTCCATTCATTTCCATTGGAAAGTAAGTACACTTGACTTTGTATAGATCTTAATCTATTATCTATAATTGCAACATGAAATTTGAAAAATTTCTAATCTAATCGTATTTATCCCTAAACATTCTTTGCAGATCTTTCTTCATAAAAAAATTTAATCTTCCAGGAGAAGAAGCGAATCATATAAACAGTTTGGTTTATTTGATCTCGGCTTTTGCGTCTCCAATATTGGGATTAGTAGTTGATAAATTGGGAAAGAATATTTTTTGTGTTATTTTTGCAATTTGCTTAACAGCAACAGCTCATATAATCTTGGCATTTACTTTCGTAACACCTTATGCTGGAATGGTAAGTCTAAAAGGAATCGTTTATACTCGCAAAACTTCTTGCTGCGATTACATTACGTTATCAAATTTATATAACAATGCTTAGTAATTTACATTTAGTATATTTATTTAATATACTGTTTTCGAGAGCTTTTAAACAATAGAGCATTGCACAGCAGTTCCTATTACCACTGGTTTGGTAAACACACTCTCAATATAACAACATCTTTTATTGTAGGTTATTATGGGCCTTTCATATTCTATGCTTGCAAGTGGATTGTGGCCATTAGTGTCTTTTATAGTCCCTGAACATCAACTGGGAACAGCATATGGAATGTAAGTGTTGCCCATACTTCTTAAAACAAGGAAATCTTAGTAAAACTGATTCACATCAATTTATAATCATTAAGAAAAAGTAATTCAAAATTTCCCTAAATGCAATAGAAATCTACAAAGTGGTTTACCCATGTTTTCTTCTTTGTATTGTAATTTTATGGTTTTAAAATTGCTAACAAAAATGACACTTTCTCAGTTTTTATAATTTGAGCCAACTTATGATGCAGGAATGAATGGACGAATCTGACAAATGCTATATAACTATGCCCTCTCGAGCACAAACTGTATAATAATGAACTTTATATTCTATTTTAGGATGCAAGCAGTACAGAATTTAGGCTTAGGTGTTGTCAACATAGTAACGGGGAAAATTGTGGATTCTGCTGGATACACAGTTTTGGAAGTTTTCTTTTTACTTACTCTAGCAGGTGATAAACAATAAATTTGCAATTTAAAATTGTCATGTTCTTCTATACATAAGATCTATGACATTCATTCACTAATCTAATAAATGTGATTACTCAAAAAATTCTCTAGGAAGCACATATTGTGTGGTGGTCAATGACTCGGAATCATATTATTTAGATACTTTATGTATCGATTTAGAGTTTGTGTGAAAAACTTGTACATGTATTAGACGTAAATGTTTACCACATATGTATATGAGAATGTGAAGCATAGATAATCCAGATATTTGTTTCTGAATCTATGCAAATTGTACTACTAATAATTTTTCAGTTTCTCTATTGGCGACACTTGCAATGTGGCTTATCGATTCTAGAAGAGAAGGAATTTTGAATATGACACCAAAGCAACGCATAACATACCAACAAAGGCTTTCGTATGTATTATTTGAAATATTGTTTACGCACACATATCTAAAACATTAAATAAGAGTGTGGGCTTAAACTGTGAAAATTATTCAGTGTTATTCTAATAGCCATGTGAACAGAACAAATTAAGTTTATGTGGATACATTAGACCATAAATAATTTGTATATAGAAACTCAACATTTAGTGTTTTAGGTATGGTGAAATCCGTAGTCATAATTTAATGTGTTTGTTTAGGCATTTGACAGACATTCATGATGTTTGTTTTCTATTATTGTGCTTAGGGTCGACCGTCATCAGCCTCATCGTCTAAGTGTTCTTAAATGACGTGTTTATTTTTATTTTTAGTTTTTTTATTTTTTTTTTAGAGTTGACATCCAATCAGATAAAGTCGATATTTTGTAGTCCTACTAATTTTTCAGAAAAAAAATCAACTAATCATTTCATATCTTTGAAAGTGTTTGGGCATATTTAAAACAATAAATAATAAAAACGTTAAAATGGAAACCAATAATGGATACTCAGTATTAAAAAGTGAATGAAGGATAGAGAATATACAGTAATAAAACTTGAGTGGTTGAAAAGTAAATAAATAAATAAATATATGATCATGTCTTATTATTTCAAAATCCAATGACAATCTGCAAGGTCATCAATTGTTTGACTAGTAGAATTTGAAGTAGCGAAGGACGTGAGCACAATTAAAAAATTCTTTAGATATGCAAACCATTTAAGAAGGCGCACTTATCACGCAAACCATTCATTTTTGCTTAGCGCAATATGATGGCCACTTAGGATAATAAATGTTTTACCCCTGAATCATTATTTTTTTTATCTCTATCTAGATTCAATATAACTAATAAATGGTTTAATTATAGGGAAGATCAAGAACAAGAGCGGCTCCTACAAGAGGATGACCCTCATCGTCCACAATCAGAGTTTGAGATAAGAAATCGCTATTTATCTAGAATAGGTGCTCCTGTAAGTTAAGATTGGTTTAGAACTACTGTGATTTAGGATAATAGCTGGGTGTGTAATTCTATTTCAGTTGCCTAGTTCCTATAGCCCTACACTGAAGTCTCTTGCTTTTAGAAGTCTTCTGTAAATTAACAGCTTTTCTTACTTAACTTCTTTCTATTAATAATCAAATATGTGATATTTTCCTAATAATTATGTTGTTTACTATACCGATGTCTTTCTACGTTTACAAATTTTAGAAAATTTATTGTACAATATTTATACGTAACTGATTTATACTCGAACCTGATCATTTCTTTAGTATTTTTTATTGTAAATTTCACTGACGATCTTTGTACTAGGTTTTATCAACTAAAATATCATAGTGATATCTGTATACAAAAGAATTTTTATAATTATTATCTAGTCTTAAGTCATTTTGTAGTGACAATATTTTTGTAATAAAATTATTTTTAGTTCACCATATGCAGCACAATTATTTTAATACAATGTTTTTATGGTGTTTATTTAACAGAAACCAGTAGAAACCAGCTATTAAATTTGAGTGGCAGGTATGATCTTTTCGTCTCAAGTGTGCACTTACATCATTTACACTCATGTTGATTACTTCTATGTGTTCGTCGTCAATGCCTCCTCCATTGCTTACCTTCATATCATCACTAACTTCTGTGTAATACATAAAGCGTTTCGCTCCTGCACCTGATATATAAGAGGCTACTGTTTCGAGCTTTTCATGGCTTATTTTGTAGCCGCATTCTTCATATACTTCTTCGGCTGCGGTCTGTTCAAAAGACAAATTTTTATCAGCTAATCCACCACAAAGTTCTAATGTAATTGCCAAGCCTGGAGGATATTTTTGGACATCGATATCAGCAAACCGATCTTTTAAAGGTATTTGGCTTATGTAAACTGCTGGTCGAAACTGCTTGACAAATACCAGCATTTTACTTGAAATATTATAAATGATTATAATTACTGCTGGTTGAGAAGTGAAACCGTTGTAAGCTTTTTTAACTCCATCCTGCACAAATTCCATTGTTAGACCAGCTAAACTTTTGCTGTTCTCCATTGGCTTTAGTATGATGTTGGATATTTTGTTCATGGTTTCGTCAACTTGACAAATGATTTTATTAATATTTCCACCGTTATTTTTGACAGCGCTTCTACTGAGGCATACTTATGATTTTATTTTTATTAAACAAATTCCTATTTGTAGTAGCAGAATTCTTTAAACTCACAGTTAAGCGAGATATTCAAATGTTCTGCGATGATTTACTAAATTTAATTAGTCCTACAACAAGTGTAACGGCAAGAAATATTGTTGTATAAAGTTGACTTTTTGGGTTTCACTAACAATTTAAAAAATTTAAGTGTCTCCACTCGCCAATCCTATATATATATAGATGCGTAATTTATTTACAGATAAATTTTATGCTGCAGCTACTTTTCATGTAGATCTTCGACTTAAATGGCTTCTATTAAAAAACTGTTGATTTTTACTTACTTTTAATTTATGTCGAATTAATGTATAAAATTATTAACCATATGATTTAAATATTCGTTCTTCTAAATTCATAAGAGCAAATTATCCTTTTCGTATATTTTTAAAATATACTCAAATAAATGTCTTTTTCTACTTTAATATAATAGACATTTAAATATACATTTCTAGAACTTAACATGTCTATGTCAAAACGATGAAGACTATTCAATTCCTAAAATTTGTATAAATATGCATATGCATGTCTCGTAAAGATTACCCATAAGAAAATTGAACACGCTAGGCTTAGAAGATACTCAAAAAATGTTATGTTATGACCCACCAATAGACCTATTAAATGTATAAGCGATTTGATGGGAATATTAATTAAAACAAGTTGGTGAGTGCTGTTTAAAGATGTCTCGATTTTTTACATTAACATACAGTTGAGTATTTCGACCTTAGTAAGAAGAGCAGCCTACTAAAGTTCTTGGTAGAATTTTTTATCATATATTTGCTGTCATTTAGAACTTTTAGTTTGTGTTGACAGCAAACAGCGTTTTATAACCAATTGTAAACAATGTCATGCCGTCAAGTAAGATTAATTTCTGCCTCTTCGTGTAAAAGTAAAGCTTCGTAATTCAAAATAAGTTATGCTCCATACAATTAATTGTTGATTATTAAAAATATGCCTTTATAAGTATAAGCAGCTTGCTTTGTATGACATATACATACACATAGCGCTTTATGGGGAACCATACTAAAGAGATTATTATAAATCTATTTGGAGCTATTAATGTACATAAAATTTGTCTAAGTTTCTAAAGTTATGTAATATATTTAAAAATTGCTTAATACCATAATTAATTACTTAAATACTTCCATGGAAAAATATTGAGAACTGGGAGACTTCCCAAGTAGAGCTGACGTTGCTTCTGATTGGCTTTCTCACCCCCACAGACAAAATATTAAAACCTCGAGTATCTTAAGAAGCATGTTTTATAATCTTGCATTTGTTTTAATCATAGTCCTTGGACTAAAAGTATACACAGAAATCAATGAAGATTAAAGAAACAATCGGCTAACATTCTTTTTCTATAAGCTAAGACTTTGGATAGACTTTGAGATTGCTATGAATTATATGACACATAATGACTTTAAACAAAGCTTAAGGACTTCCGTATAATTAATATAAATTGGTCACTGAACTTAATACTGAACTGTTTGTAAACATTGCAAGACAGTAGGCAGACAATGTTAAAATGTGAGTAATTTATGATTAAAGTCCACTCCTTTATCTTATGCACAATTTCTGTTCTGAGATTATTATACTCCTTTTTTATTTATAAAATTATTCTTGTTTCAAGAGGTTGCTTGTTAGTCAGGTAGTATAACTGAAATTTCAGTGATTTTGTCACTCATGTTATACTTTGAAAAAAATTCTTACTGGTAATGTACAACCTGTGTTTAATTAAGGGATTAATTTGTCTTTAAAATGAAATTTTATAGAATGCTTGGGATTTATCTCAATAGTAAAAACCGTTTTTATGGCTACACAGGCTGTTTTACGTTTAGTTGAAGTTACAACTGCAGATACAGTTCATCAGGGACTCAAAAATATGTGCTGGGACTTGCTTAACAGCATTAAATCTACTTAAAAATCTAGTATACACAGTTCTTGTTGTGATCTTTATTTAAACATGTTCCTAATCTTCAAATTAATGTGGTAGGTAAATTACTTCAAGACCGTTAATGATTGTAAAGAGGGATCCCTGAACCCTTGAATAGATCATTGCAATCATGATTGTAGCTCATTAGGACATATTTCTACAATAACTATTCCCAGTTGGGCATGTAAAGATGGTACCGAGTCATCATATTGTCCTTGAAAGAAATTGCCAGCCACTGGTTTTCCCAAACAGTACTTTGCAATAAATCTCTTAGTTGAAAATCCACCTCTAAGACGTCCTTCCAAGGCATTGCTGTATGGTTCATCAAAGTAAAGAAAATGAGGTTGTTTAAACACTAGGAAGACGTATCGATGAAGACCTGTTCCTTTAGGAGGACCCAAGCCAACGTACTCTGAGATGGTTTGACCGAGGTCTATGCGATTCCCTGGGACGTTAGTTACCATCCAATGACGGTATTCTCTAACTGTCGGTTTTTTACGGCTTGGAGCATCTGGATCAATCATCAAAAGGGTGTAAAAACAAGAAGGGTCTGCCTCCCAAGTGACATAAGGCTCTTCACGTACATCGATTGGTTTCAATTCGTTTCCAAATGCTACCGATTTGGCAGATGGGTACCTAATCAGAAGTGGGTTCATAGGGGCATGGTTTAAAACGTCTGGAATGATTTCATTCAGAGCAAATGCCTGAAAAATTACGATTAAAACAGTTTTAGACTATTAAGAAAAGCAAACTATACATATGACAAAAATGAATAAATCACTACATGCTTTTTATAATATATGCTTCACACAAACTTTTATTTAGACAAATACAAGTAGACAAAATAAAAGTTGATGAATTACATTCAATACAAATTAATAATCGCACGAGAAAAATTGCTTATTGAAATTGTTTTCAATAAGAAGTAAAATGTAAAATATTTGAGCAATAAAGTGTTGGCACTTTGCCAATGGTGCTTTTAAAATCCTAATTGCTTGTGTAAAGATGGCACTGAGTCATCAAATTGGGCCAAGTAAAAGTTCCCAGCTATAGGCAAGCCTAAATTGTATTTCTCGGCAAATTTATTAGTGGAAAATCTGCCCCTCGATCCATCAGTGTTCGGTTGGTATGGTTCATCAAATTCAAGTTTCGATGGTTGTTTAAAAACAAGAAAAACGTATCGGTGAAGACCTGTCCCTTTGGGAGGTCCTGATCCTACATACTCCGCGATTGCTTTGCCATTTTCTACTTTCGAGCCAGGGATGTTTGTTACCAGCCAATGCAGCCATTCTCTAGATTTAGGATTAGCTCTACTGGGTGCATCCGGATCCGCTAGGATTAGAGTGTAAAACGAGTCATCGTCGGCTTCGAATTTTACATTTGGAATTTCTCTAACCGCCGTTGGTGTTAATTCATTTCCAAAATCGACCGTTTTCCCCGAAGCGGAATATTTAATTTCGATTTTACTCTTGGGAGCTTCGTTTGTAACATCCGGAACTACTCCATTGTCTTTAAAAGCCTTCAAAATAAAAAAGATAGTTGATGAGGTTGCAATTGTAATGCGTTTTAATTAGTGGATAGAGTAGAGAAAAATCCTTGAAGTTTATAAATAAATTCGTAATTCATACTTACTACATATGCACAATGTAAATATAATACAAGAGATTGTAGAGTAATGCATATTGGTTATAATAAATAGGTATTATGTACGTGGAAGCTGAGGCTCTCGCATTCAAAATTAAATTCGAGTTGGAAAAGGAAATTGTATGCATACAAAATGTCAAAAAATTTGCAAATTTTCACTTAAAAAAATTGCAAAAATTGATCGACAAGGGGCTATTTATACAAGATTCAACGCAAAGTGATTTCACAAACACAGTTGTATTCAAAATTGCAACAAAGTTTTTAACCGAGTCTTAAAATACAAGTATAATAACGCTTGGATTCACAATAGATATAAATCCCGTAAGATAAAGGTTAAAAGTGCTGCCTTATCTATGTATTAAAATCGAAAAGCCTTAAACTAAGGATAAGTTGACCTTTTTAATATCTATTTGATTGTAGATACAAAAATGTGCGATCTTTAAGAAATTGCTGTCTGCTGCTTTAAATATTAGAGTAGTAGCGGTAGTGGTGTTAATAAAACAGCTTACAACTGATAAGAACACAGATAAAGACCAAGTGTTTAAAATTAAATTGAAATCAAGTTTTACCTGTTCTATTTCGTTTGTTGTGGTAGAAACGAACACAAAAAATAAAGATAAAGTGAAAAAAATCGAAATTTTCGGCGACATTGTACGACGTGTCGTTTCTCTAAACAAGTTCTGCGCGTTTTAAATAAAGTGAAACCGCTTCTTGGCAACGAAGCTTATATACTTTTGTAAAACAACATCAGGTACAATCCTTTACTTACTACCAACTATTAATTAAGCTACTCATTTTATTTAAAATTGCCGCCTTATGTGTAAGTTTATTTGCTAAGCCAATGTTTTTATATGCTAAATATATATATTGAAATAGTTTTGCGTGTATTCGATGATATTATTTATTTAACTCTTAATATGAAGATTGCATTTACATAATTACATCACTTGGAATGGTACTATGACCTGTGGATTGATTTAAGGCCAAGGATGTATTCAAGAGTGTTGAATTTTATAGGTTTGAAAAACGTAGCTAAGGAGGCGGGGAACATGGCGGCAGTAATACCAGCGGTCACCCGAATTTCCGCGAGGATTGTCAGGATTTTAGGATGCAATCCTAGCCCTATGACCTTGCAAGGAACGAACACTTACGTAATAGGAACTGGGAAAAGGTATATAAACAGGCACTTGTAAAACATTTTTGTACTGTTTATGCAATATTTCTCGTGTTTGTAAACAGGATACCTGTCATTGTGTTTTCGTGTGTCATTCACCCGGAATCGAGTAACAATCAGGATCTGTATCCATGAAAGAATTAGCATGTAATACATTGCGGAATTAATTTTACCCAATTATAAAAGTACCAGTGGCGTGTCGATTCTAATCAAGATCATTATTCAGCTTATATTAAAAAGTTATCAAAAGAAAGCTGCTCAAAAAATTATTTTTCAAAATTATGAAGCTCTGAACGGCTCCGACATATAGACATGAGCATTTTGGTTCACTTTGCTTATTACTCAGGCACCGACTTCATTACAATCGATGGCTTCTCTTCTCTCGGTACAATCGATTGGAGCTATATTTTCACACTTATTAACAGCACCAAGTTAGATTCAGTCGTTCTGAGATTCTCTCTTACCTATTGAGAGTATAGGTTTTAACATCCAAAGCACAGATGTTTACCTCTCATAGACAGAAAATGTATATTAATCTTATTTTCTTTCGTCTCAAATAAGTTAATCAGTCTAATCAACCTGTGAAGGCTCATCCCCACATATCTAAACTCTAATATATTGAATGCCTTTACCATGTTATAAATTACATCAACCTTCATTTCTAAAACTTGATGTTCTATAAGAAATATAGGTATAATGCAAATTGTTCTATATAATTAACATATTGATAACTTTCCAGAGACCTTACGAGCAATCTCTGTACAAATTGTACACCATAAAACACATGAAAATACAATTAACAGTATTATTGGATAAGCTCCTTATATATGATTTTTTTAATTAAAAAAAAGTTTTTCATTAAATAAAATGAGATGATCTGCCACTGCGTACAGCACCTTCCAGGTGAAAGTGAAATTTCCAAGCTAATGACATCTTTTATTCCTCAAGAATTCAATGAGCATTATTCAGCACTTTTGTTAACATTACGAAACATTAATTGATGATTTGCGCTTCTATTGGAGGCCATCTAATGTTTTCGTTTTCATAATAAAAAATTAAGTTAGGTCGTTGGAAATTGCATAATATTGATAAAAGTTGTTTTCACAATTTTTGTAGACGGATGTTGATCGACACTGGAGACGAAGATGTGCCGCAATATTTAAACACTTTAAAAGCATTTTTAAACAGAGAACAAGTCACTCTATCCCACATTTTTATTTCCCATTGGCACCATGACCACATTGGGGGCCTTACCGATGTGTTGGACTTGAAAGAACAAACAAGTATGCCATTTCCTAATAAATAAATGTTGACAGAGCTACCAATTTAATCAGATCTTCCGCTAAAGCCCGAAAGTGGTAACCACATATTTTCACTGTATTCTGCAACTGTTGCTTAAAAATTAAAAGTCAAGATGATGTCTTTGTCATTAATGTAATGGTAAAAAGACAGTCGCAAATCAGTGGATATTATATGTTGTTTCTAAAATCAAAAATGAAAATTTTGTACCGTTTTAAAATATCGCCATGTTAAATTTTTTAGGCCATTGCCAAATCTGGAAATATCCTCGTGCTGAAGACAACCTCCCCCAAAACGTCTCAATTGAATTTCTTAAAGATGGGCAAGAATTTTCAGTAGAAGGTGCAACATTACGAATTTTATATACTCCCGGCCACACAACCGATCATGTATGCTTCCATTTGCTCGAAGAGAATGCTTTATTCAGCGCCGATTGTATATTAGGTGAAGGAACGGCAGTTTTTGAAGACCTTTACGATTACTTAAATTCCTTAGAGAACATTTTAGATTTAAAGCCATCCGTTATTTATCCTGGGCATGGAAATATTATTCAAGTAAGTAGATAACAATCAAGTTACGCTGCAGGTTGCTGAACTGCAAGAGAGCTAACCAGCAAAATATGACATTGATTTTTACTAATTTTAGCAACCTCAAGAAAAAATTAAATACTACATTGATCACAGGAAAGAACGAGAAAAACAAATCTTGAACGTCATGATGACAAACCCAATAAAACCTTACAGTGAAATGGATATAGTTAAGAGTATTTACGTAGACACTCCTGAAAGTTTATACAAAGCGGCAGCTTTAAATGTTAACCACCATTTAGTGAAATTAGCTAAAGAAAATAAAGTGGAACAAACCAATCTGAAATTATGGCAAATGAAATCTATTAAAAGCTAAAATGTCACAACCTTCTTATTACTATAATCTAGTTGTAAATAAATAAAAATACTTTTCTAATGTATATATATAATACACTATAATTTATTTAATATTATAATTTCATTTATATCACAACAAATATTATTTCCATATTTTAGAATGTGCTCTTGAAATTCCACCTTTTGTTAAAATCGTGTGAGTGTAATTGTGAGCAAAATCTAAAAAGTGTTTTATTAATACATCGTTTTGAAAACAGTTTGTTTCCTCACAAAATACGCTAAAAATATCTTACAAATAAATCTGTATACTTATCGCCTGTTCAATTCATTCAAAATACGCAATATATAAAGGAATAAATTGACAATATCCAAGTATAATTCAATTGTTGCGAGAATGTACTCTTCAGGTGATAATTTTTCCATAATCATTTGAGTGTCGAATATAATAAAAAGGCAGAATAGCAAAGCACCCCCCAAAGAAATTAAGATTTCTAAAGCGGATGACTGAATGAAGAGTTGCATTATTCCCCCGATTAGCAAAATGCATAATCCAGCAAATAACCTAAAAAAAAGCAATATTACTTTTCAAATTATCGAATACATACTGCACGTTTCTATGATTTAGTGATACGTTTTTATCCTTACCCTGAATACATTGAGGAAAAATCTCGCTTTGTTTGGAATGTATACAGCGTCAGACCAGCTAAAACTGCAAATGTTAGGACTAGAGCTTGTAAAACAACTGCTTTGGAATAAAACGTTACTATCACACCAATTGTGTAGGCTTGTACCACTGTCTGTAAATCACATGCACAAGAGTTACTAATTAATTAGATGAAATATAAAAAATTGTTTTACTTACAAATGCTATTAATAAAATAAAATTGGTAGGAGACTCCTTGCGTTTAATGTGGAGGCCTATTAAGAGAAATATACTACCAAACATCGCCACCATTATAAGCCAGTCACTAAAAGAAAAAATAATATATGTAGTTCCAGCCAGAATTATATTGTTGAATTTTAATGAATTGATATCTACGAAGTTCGAAAGTTTAAAATGTATTTTTTTTTCATGAAAAATACGCAATTATTTAAGAACAATGGTAAAAGATTTTTTATTCAAAGTATTGGCTCTCGCTTTTTACACATTTTATCCATCTCTCCGGCAATTTATGGATACCATTCTTATAGAAAGCTTTAACTCATTGATATCCATTCATCGAGTCATGTTGCTCAGCCAGTGCGTGTCCCATCGATGAGTAGAGGTGATAATCAGAAGGAGCCAGGTTTGGTGGATATGGCAGGTGGGTTATGAATTCCCAACCAAGCAAAGAAATCGTTTCTTTGACCAATTTGGCTGAATGTGCAGGAGGGTTGTCATGCTGCAGAATGACTTTGCCGTGTCTTCGAACCCATTCTGGGCGTTTTTCGATCAAAGCGTAGTTTAAATTGATCAATTGTTGTCAGTAGCGGACGGTATTAACTGTATCGTCGGGTTTGAGAAGCTCGTACTACATGACTCCCTTCTGATCCCACCACACACACACACACACACAGCAATGTTTTCCTCCCAAAACGATCCGATTTTGTACTCCATGTTGGTGGTTATCCTGGTGTTACCCATGATTTTGTACATTTGGGATTTTCAAAATATACTCATTTTTACATCGCCAGTTACAACCTGGTGCAAAAAAACCCTTTCTTTTGTGGCAGGATTTCGCACAGTTTTTCGTCTTTCCATCTGTCATTCGTTTTTGGTCGATTGTCACATTCTTTATCAATAACATTGAAATCGCCACTTTTGAAATATTGAAACCAGTATTTATAAGCCTCGACAGTTGGAGCAAGATCGCCGTAAGTCTCTACAAGAATTTGATGACTTTCCGATACCTTTTTCTTTTGATTGAACAAGAAAATCATTACATGCCGTAAATGCTCTTTACTTGGCTCAAAATTCAAATGTTTAACACGAAAAAGAAGTGTGCTACTAACTCATAAACAACTAGACGAATATGATGTTTTGTAATGGGCAGTCATATAAAAAAAAATGCCCTTTGGGTTCCAAAGGTTACTTCAATAGATTTCAAGTGCCATCTATTATAACAAAATGACATTTTAAACTTGCGCACATGGTATTGTTGAATTTTAATGAATTGATATCTATATAAAGATGTTTAGCATTGTATTATAAGTCTGCATTTGTGAACGCCTAGGCTAGCAATAGGGAAGTCTTCGTTATAACTCTTTTAAAGAATAACCTATCAAATTGTACTTGCTTAAGAAATAATATGTTAATTGTTCAAAAATTATAGTGCGCTAAAGGATAATATTAATTTAAGTACCCCAAAAAATATCCAGCAATGTATAGAAAGTTGTCTTGTATCTTATCTTATCAAACAGATTTTCGGACTAAATAGTATGTGCAATGTTTGGAATTTGTACTTATATATATGGTCATAAAACCAATCATTATCATGTACAAAATATACACTGATTTAGAGATGGTGCAAAATCTTTGAAATATAAAGCCTACTGTAGCACAACTAAAAAAGATGTTACTGTTCCTTTTACTAATGGGCAGAGTATGCAAAGGCACAAGAGATGAATGTTGGACAACAAATGTGACAACTGAAAATCCAAGTTTTACAAAGGAAATGAGTAAAGATAGATCTCGACAAATAGGGTATTCATAGCATTTTTCCAATAATGATGGTATTCTCCAAAAATTTGTTCTATTCATTATTTTTCGCTTAAATTTCAATAAATATACAGACCACAGAAATGAATGTCCCCAAATGCTATGGTGACCTGGTTTATAACACTTCAAAAATTACTAAATATGTTTGGCTTATAAGAGAGATTTATGAAGCTAAAACTGAATATATTTGTAGTTTTCGAATATATTGAGTTTGCACGTGCAAATTAATTCTTCAAAAAAATGCCAGTGTTAAAATATATATTTCAACTACAATAAAGGAATTTATAAAATTAAAATTTGTAGCAGATATAAAACTGGCCAATCACTTCAAAGAATTTCAAAATGTCAGATCTCAATTGTAAATCAAAGTCACTAGATTTATGAATTGCATTATTGCCTTCTAAACAATTATTCATAGCTTACTAAAAATTTCTAGTCGCATCCTGCTAGTTGTCAGTTTTATTGTATCATAAGAAAATTATGAAGAAAATGAAGCGATGTCATCACGAAGGCTCCATTAAGCCAATGGTATTGTTTTTATCTTGCATTATAACATATCATTATTATGAAAGAGCATATAAAAATAGAAAGTAAATAGGCAAGTGAAAGTGCCACCTAAATTTAGTTTGAATATTGATAATTCAAGACCAGTCTCAAAACCAAACTTACTTTGAGTGTATAAAACTTTTAATGGGCGGTGTAAACATAAATAGTGCTGCTATAACTATAGTAATCATTAGTTGCATCGTAAGTAGCCCATAGACTTTTCTAATGAATCCCATGCGAATATTTTTGGTAGCTTGCATAACATTGTTGCGGTATGCAAAATCATCTTCGATACCTCCATCATATTCCTTTCCGCCCCGCTCACAATCCTCCTCGAGGATTAAAGGAACTGTAGAAGACATAATCTAAAAATTAAAACAGATTATTAGCTGAACAGTTTAGGACATTTAATAGTCTTATATAAGGACTGATGAAAATATGCAATGGGGCTTAAAAATCTATTGAAGTCAACAATCTTACAGCAGAAGCCTTACCCATGGTTTATGATATGGAAATATGTTGCATACATATACAAACATATGCAAACATTTTCACTTTCATAGAATACATATTATTTCGATTGAATATAATTGAAGTAAAACTTGTATTGAACAAGTTGAAAGTGTTATAATAGCTACCATAATGATGTCAAATTGACTTGATAATTTTCAAACACTTCCAATTGATTTTTCTTTTAATGTATTCTAAACCTGATTGGAGAATTATTAAGGGGGGTGATACATGGAACCGCCTGAAATTTGACAGTTTTCGAAAGTCTTTTTTAAAATTAAGGAATAAATCATTTTTAAATTCGGTATGATTATTCATTACATATTAAAATTTAAAAATCAGTTGACTACTATTATTTTTATTAAAAAAAGGCCGTCGTAGTAACTAATCTCCTGAGACCTTCGCGGCGAAAGGCAACAAACGGCGGGATGTTTAGCTTTTGTTACAGCCATCTAAAATGAAAAAGTTTGGTTTGAGCGTGTTCATAAATCATTTATTTTCTAGTTGAACCAATAAAAGAACAAAACAGGTGAAAAATCGTAAATTGGCACGCATCGGAAAAAATAGGTCGATATCTCACCCCTTTTTTTATGGTTTTTGGGTCAAATTTTTCAGGTTTAACTAGAAGCTAATACCATATAAACAGATGTGTGCCAAATAGTAATCGGTTAATAGCTTTTTGAATTATCTTGCCCGCCAATTTAAAAAAAAGTAGTTTCAAGAAAAACACTTTAAGATTTGTCACACAGAAACTCTATGATTACAGTAACTTATGAACTAGTCAGCGCATGTAGGGCCATGCAGGAGTGCTTCTATGCGTTAATAATACTCGTTTTTCTTCATAAACTCTTCTTGACGTGCTTGATGAGCTTTTTGGTTGTCAAAGAGCTGCAGCGATTTTCTTGACTCATTCTTTGGTCATCGATTTTGTGTTTATAGGACATGCACTGGCGATCAATAACTATCTCTAATAAGTTCATCACTCGTAAGCTATATATCTTTAGTCCAGAATTCAGATGTTTGGGACAGACTCGCCAAACAGTAGAGTTGAAACTCTTATTTGCATTCTGCATGTGATCACCCAAACAGTTTTTGAGCAAGTCATCCCGGAATAAATCTTCAAAAATCGGCTTGACATGAGTTTGAGCATCAAGATGTAATGGAGCATGATGTTTAATCTCTTTAGAATTTTCCCCTAAAGCTTTGCGCCACTTCCACCAGCTATCGGAGCCAGACGGACAGTACTAGTGTCTTGGTTCGTCATCTGTGGAGCACATATGATAGTGTGTGGCCATAATCGCATCTTTCATGTCTTTCACGCTGTTTACGTTTTTTCCGAATAGCTAATCCGAAATGTTGAGACAATTTTTTAATTAAAGCTTTCGTGAGCTTACCTCTTCGTTCAAGGTGATTGTTTTAGTTTTCGGAGTCAATTCACAACTTGGAAATCGTCAGCATACGAATTCAAATCGAGAATTCCTTTGAAGGTTTTTGAATCCCCATCCCCTATGTAGTTTTGGTATGTGACGCCAAATAATTCTTCAGATCATGAAAACATTTCCTTTACAGCTTCGACTTGCATAGTGCCAGAAGAGCCTTTATGGTTTTCTTGGTAATTTGGTTCATTTTCTTCAAACCATTCACAGTTCTCTTCAGTATCCGTTTTATTTTTCCAACAAGCATAAGCTGTACAGTAACTAATTTTAATGACTAATTCGATCACTTTACCACAGTAAGATCCAATAAGGGTTGTGAGCCCATACAACGATTTGAAGCTCCGCTTCTTCCATGTACCGTCCCCAGAAAATTTCAGATTTAAAATTGGCCACTCATGCTTTTCATTTTCAGCATTTTCTTCATTGGCAGGTTTTACACAAGAAGCTTGAAATGATGAGCGAGATGATAGCGTTGCAGGAACTTTCACTTATACCGTTACAAATATCCATTATATGGCAAAATAAGTTGATGCCCTCCCTAGCAACACCTATAGACACATCACAAAGACAATCCTGTGATTTACTTCAAATCCATTACTAATTAGTGGGCCAGAAAAAAATATATCTGCGGCCATACTTACATTGCACGAACTGAAATAACGGCGACGCTGGTTTTAAAGCACTTTATAGCAACTATACAGTTGTTATTTTCATGGAATTATGAAATAAAAGAGTTTCTGGACATCTTCTTACCCAGATCGTCAGTACAAAAGTCCCAAATGTTAGAACTCTGAAAAGCAGGCGGCAAGATTGGATTAGTTCGGTACAGGTGCTTGAATGCCGAGTTGAAATGGAGCACTTAGTAACTTTTTAGCCAATAAATAATGTGGATTTAATTCTAAACCTTTATAGTCATATTTTTGTGATGTTTTAACTATTTATTCAACAAAAAGTTTTCAAATTCTTTTCATTTTTATATGTATCACCCCCCTTAAACATTGGGGTCTAAGGAGCATAGAATATATCCATTTGGATGAATATATCCAGTAGAGATTTGGACTAATCTAGCCTTGTTTGGGTGTAACTTTCCCCTCCTGTTTATGCTTTAAAACGCATACGTAATCAATATTCAACTAAGAAAATAAATATGCTGTTTGATATATTAATATATATACTACTGTGAACAAAAGGTAAGGTAAATTTGTATATAAACTGTAAATTCTTTATTTATTCTTCCAAATCAATTTCATTCCCTTCAAGTAATCCCCGTCTGATAAAACTCACTTTTGCCAACGCTTTTTCTAGTCCTTGAAACATTTGGAATAGTATTTTTCCGGTATAGTATTCAAGACCTTCTTCGATTCGTTTTTTATCTCTTCAATCATATCAAAATGATATCCCCGCTTTGGCCTTTTGAGTTTTCTGAATCGCCAGAAGTCCCACGGAGCCAAATCAGATGAATACGGTGGTTGCGGTCCGATATGAGTCAAGTTTTTGGAAAAAAAAACAAAGAACCAATGCAGTATGACATGGTGCATTTGGCACCAATTGAGATGACGCATACAAAAAATCCTTCAAAATGGTTTGAGCTGAGCCAAATGATATTTCAACACTATCAGCGAAGTCTGTAATTGTCAATCGACGAATTTCAAGCACCAAATCATTGATTTTTTGGATGTGGCACTCATCGGTAAACGTTGATGGTCGTCCAGTGCGCGGTTCGTCTTCAATGCGTTCTCAGCCCGCTTTGAACTCGTTGTACCACTTATAAATGTTTTTTTGGTCCATAGTTTGATCACCAAAGGCTTTCCGCAACATTTTCAATGTATACGCACAAGAATATTTGTTTCGTAACAAACAAAATTTGATGCAAATTCTTTGCTTAGCAAAATTACCCATTGCAAATATCGAAAAATTCACTTTTGGTTGTTTACAA
Organism: Helochares maculicollis; assembly: GCA_033557835.1. NCBI lineage: Eukaryota > Metazoa > Arthropoda > Insecta > Coleoptera > Hydrophilidae > Helochares > Helochares maculicollis. The sequence goes on along the minus strand of JAWQRO010000004.1, from coordinate 37,138 downwards.
AAACACATGTAACACGGAGATAATTAAATATTTTGACAAACAAACGCTTGGAAAATGTTATAGACAGTCCAGGCAACATAGGAGAAACATTTAACTGCCTTCTTAATGCCCGGGAGTTTTAAATGACAATTTCACCTTACTTTCACCCTACAGTAGTATATTATTAATATATAAAAAATCGTCATAGCATTTTACAAAAATGTTGAAATCAATTTTAGTCGAACCACATCGGTAGCATACTAAAAATCTACATTTTCTGCAATACAAACAACTGAAATCTCAGCAGTAGTAAAAATTGCAAAAGATTGTTTCGTTTCGGATTTTTACACACTACTCAGGAATTTGATTTAATATTGCCAAGTTACTTGAATACTTCACAGTTTAGGCAGTTAAGCATGCTTAATGGCAATGTATGTGTACAATGCTCTAGAAGTAAAGAAAAATGAGCATGGTAAGAAAAGTTGATAATCGAAGGCTGGCATCGGCAAATTAAATTTTTTCGTTGACACTGGCATCCTTTTCGTCGAACAGTTAACAACTATATCAAGAAACAACGTAGATAGTGCTGATAGTAGAAATCATTGTTAAAACAGAAAAAATTGCAATATAGCATATGTATACCTGGGTGTAATTAGTGTTTATTTCTTAATCAACATTTAGCTGAAGGATTCGGTTTAGTTTATGTCGTTGCCTAAAAATGACCTACTCATGTACATGAAAACTCGGAAACAACTTACATACTGCTGATTTTAATTCCAATTTTTAGAAAAGCACTTACCAAACCACACAATTTATAATTTTAATGGCAGCTGACTTATCTGTCAAAGTATGCGAATGGACCAATGCGCAAACACGCATTCGCACCAATCATCTGCGCAGTAGAGAGCGGAACATTTAAAACAATTTGTTTAAATCAGTTTATAACTAATCTAGTTTTGTAAGCAAAAACGTATCTAAACTAGGCCACGACCTGGCTTGAATACATCATTTTCCGCTGCTGCAGCGATTTTAAGCGTAGTTGCAAGCTTCGTTTCCTTGTAAGTTCAGCATAAATAATTACTTAGTTAAAAATAAAAATTTCGCTAGTAAATACGTGCCAAAAAATTTTATCAAAAGTTAAAAACTAAAAACATATTCAGTGAATTGGTCCTGCGTTTGTGCCGCATTTTCACAGATGGCCCCACATTCCTGTATCTAAACCCGTTTTTGAAATCAACCTTGGGTATGCTAAGGTCGTGTAGTGAGGAGATTAGCGCGAGTTCTCTCAATTATTTGAATTATAGCTGACACTCATCAGTTTAATCCGTGTTTAGGATATCAAAGGCTTCTTGGATTCAACAATGGCGCAAGAATCGAGATTTGAGGTCGTTGAACAAGGACCCCCCATTGAAGTTTTCGCTTTAATGAAAGCGTTCATTGAAGATACATTCGAAAATAAAGTGAATCTTGGAGTAGGAGGTAAGCATATACTTTTTTATAGGCCTATTAATTACAGTTTATTTAAAAAACGACTTTTAATATGACCCATTCGGCAGTTCGCAAGGTATTGATTAGTAGACGCAAAGCGTCGGAGCGGCTTCGCTTATAAATAAATCCGTGAGAAATGTAAATACTTCGTCCCTATGCTGCATTTTTTTAAACGAGATAACAGAACAACTGTTGTGCATATGCTCGGCAAATTAATATAATTTTAGCAAAACGATGAGAGATGAACGTTGTAGATATGATAAGCAATTCACGCTCCACCGGCAATCGTCCCGAAACTCATTTTTCCTCGTCGAAATGCTATTTCAGTAAACATATCTAAATTGCTTGAAATATTCCAACTTGCTTCGACGTAGGTTATTGTCATAGAATAGGTTTAAATCAGGTAAAATCTATTTCAAACCAGTCCTATTATCTACCTACTTAATGTAAATCGGTCAGTACAGGGGTATCAGAAACATTTTTGTACTTAAATTTGAGATCGGATATTTTGAGGAAAGGATTTTATTAATGAGCATTCATAGATATACTATTCATTTAATCATTTAATGTATAGACTACCAAACTTATTCCATACCCCACGCCCTTAATCTATTCTAATCTTCCGCGCGGCTTTTAGTGAAACATTGTTTCAACATCAAACATAGAATAATCTAATAGTATCGCGGCATCTGTAGCCCTGCATTCCAGGAAGATGCGGTGTTCTGCTTGGGAACCACAATTTTAATGATTCATTGTTTAGACTTATTTAAAAAGTATACAAAATCATATGATTATGATAGCAACAATTAAAAACCACATGATTACCATGCATAGATAATGTTTAATTCAATTTGCGATTGCTTTATCATTGTGTTTGTGATGAAAAGTGTATTAATATTTACGATAAGCGATTTTATCAACATTTATACTATGCGAAAAATATTATTTTGTTTGAATATTTACAGCAATTTTTATATTTTTCTCAATTTGTTGAGGAATTTAGTGTGAGTCTTGCACTTATTGTATTCTGTAATTTATTATTTATGATTTATAATTTGTTATATGGTTTTTAAGCTTTTCGTACAGACGAGGGGAGGCCATGGGTCCTGCCAGTTGTCCGGACTGTGGAAAAAGCGATGGCCGAAGATATGTGTTTAAACAAGGAATACCTTCCCGTTTTGGGGCCAGAACAATTTGGGAAATTGGCGACTGAATTGTTGCTTTCCAAAGAATCACCAGCTATTCAAGAAAACAGGGTAATTTAAATTTCAAGTTCATGGTAATATTGCGTAATCTACCTAGTACATGACAAAGTGGAAACTTTGGACTGTGATATTTTTAACAGAACAGTCTATAAATATTCACGGTTATTTAAATTTAATTTGTTCTAGTTGGCGTTGTGTGTAAATTATGCACCGCCATTAATATATTGATTAATGAAGGCTAGCATTAAATAACTTACAGCGAACAAATTTGTTCTATGATAATGATTGCTTAACAAAATAAATGTTGCTGGGGAAGAGAAATATTTTTTCTCGCTAAATTATTTATTTCGATATTATTCTGTTGATAAAGAGATAACATCGGAAGAGAACAAAGCTGATAACAATGTTCTCGCTAATCAACATTAAAAGTTCATTTAACTTAATATTCTTATATGCACATTAAATCTTGATATCTTAGCGATAATTGGAATTTATTTGATGTTTACGTTAAGTCAATATTTATTAAGAAAAAAATATTGATAAAAGAGTGCAACAGTTAGGCACAGCCATGCAGAATAAATGATACGGTTCGATGAATCATGACAGGGGACACTTGATTTGAAATATTCTATAAAAATGATTGTTTAGAATCGTGTATTTCTGGTTAATGATTGGTAGTCATACATAATGTTTCTTATGCAATATGCGGTAGTTGCATTTATACATAATTGAAATTAATTTTGACCTACTCCAACAAATCATATATACCATACTTAATTATATCAAGTTATTTTAAAGCATGTACTTTTGTTCTCTTCCTCAAATTAATCACAAATGCACACACGATATGAGTTAAATGATGCATACTGTGTATTATAAATAATTAACCCTCTTTTAGTGTAGCATTTTTTAGAGCTTATATCATGTCTATGTATAGCTTATATACAGGAATAGACATTCATTAAATTTCAATAATTTGTATAACGAATCAAAATGCAATCATTATTTGAAATATCGTATTTAATGTTGAAACATGTTGAAAAATTCCAAACATCGACTTGAAATGTACTTTGTTTTCTGTAGAAATAAAACAAAATTTAATTATTATTTGAATATGAACAAAAACGCATTTTCCGTGTTTCCATGCATCAAGCATTTGTTGTTATTTTTGCAGGCATTTGGACTACAAGTACTTTCTGGAACTGGTGCCTTACGTGTAGGTGCTGAATTTTTAGCAAATGTCTTGGGCTACACAACATTTTATTATTCTACACCCACTTGGGGTGAGCGTTTTTACATTTTCTTTAACCTTCACTATAAATTTCCTAAATCGTGTGATCGTTACAATTTAATATTTGTCTTAAATTTGTCATGTACTTTTAGAAAACCACAAATTGGTGTTTAAAAATGCTGGCTTTAAGGAAGGCAGAGAATACCGTTACTGGGACGAAAGCAAACGTGGTTTAGACATTGACGGCTTCCTGGAAGATCTAAAAAATGCTCCCAAAAACTCTGTGATCATCTTGCACGCATGTGCCCACAACCCAACCGGCTGTGATCCTACAAAAGATCAGTGGAAACAAATCGCTGATGTGATGGAGAAAAACGAACTCTTCCCCTTTTTCGATTCTGCTTACCAAGGCTTTGCAACGGGAAATCTATCGGATGATGCCTGGGCAGTTAGGTACTTTGTTCAGCGAAAATTCGAGCTGTTGTGCGCTCAATCGTTTGCTAAAAACTTTGGACTTTACAGTGAGTACACAAATACAAGCAATTATTCCATTTTTAAATATTTCTGTTTAGTAGTAAAAGGCTACTGTAATATTCTCTAATATATGAAGGTGGCTTAAGATGACAGCTGCAAATATGAGCTGTATTATTTTATTATTTTTACATTCCCGTATAACTATACGAAGTATAGTAAAGAGTAGGTATTGGGATCATGAAAAAATTCGACCTTGAGATTTTCACAGATCTCCACGTTTTGCATGCCCCTGAATCCATTTTGACCATTTTTGGCTTGTTGTCTGTATGTGTGTGTGTGTGTGTGTGTGTGTGTGTATGTAAACATGGTAGCGGTCAGACCGTTCGAAGTGGAACGATGAAATTGGGTATGACTCTTATTGCAAAAACTTAGATCTATATCAACTTTTGAGACATGTAAGACCATCGGAAGTACCTGTTTACCTGCACAGTTTTGAAATTTTTTAAAGTAAAGTAGTCTTTAAAATTAAGCTATCGGATTGAAATTTCACGCACATTTTAAATATCACAACAAACTTACAGATACGAATTTTCAACATGATCGGAGCACCGGAAGTGCTATTTTTATAATTTTGAAAATTCAAATTTCAGTAGGCTTTGGAATAAAAATTTCTACAAAAATGCTAAGCATGGAAAATATATAAATAACAAATAGTTCAGTGTAAATTTGAAAACCGGAAGTGGGACTTTACTGTCATAAATGTTTCTTAGTTATGAATTTATATTCCAAAATTGGACCCTTCCTTTAGTTATGAATTCTCATTTTAAAATTGAAGCCTTATCAAAGGCTTTTTACAAGCATTTGATATTGCAAACTAGTTAAGAATTTGTATATTTTTTAAACACAAAGTACAAAATTGCATAAAGAAATATTAAAAATATTTCTATGATATATATGTACTGATAAAGAATTGAATATTCCTTGAATATATAAATGTGTTGAATATAGATATTGAAGTTAATGAATATTACAAGTTTTGCTTTTAGTTTTGAAGCATATGTAAGAGTGAAGTTTTATTATTATTAATCGCAGGTACTTTTCTGTCGTACATATATTTATACGAGAATGTTGAGTGGAGACACTCCAGATTTTATTTTAGCTGTAATCCTCTCTTGGCAGCAATGCCACTCTACTGTCTTACAGACTTTAGCAAAAAACCTAGCTTATAGGATTTCTATTTTAGAAGAAAATTTAAGTAGAAGCGAATTTTGACCAATGTTTGGCTTGTTAAACAATTACATGCTCTAAGTGATCGGATAATGAATAATGGCAGTAATTATGCTAACGCTCAAAACCAGTAACTGGAAAATTTGAACATTGATCTTCTAAGCAAAACTAACTAGCTAACACAAAAAGTGGTTTATAAAATTAAAATTTAGAGGCTGGTGGCAAAAAAATAAGAGCTAGGAGAAGATGGCAGCACTCAAGGGTCCCAGCTGCTAAATCTGTCTCACACTATTCTCAGAAGTTCCGCAAATGAATATACAAGTCTATAGAATAGTCAAAAATGGGATATCTAGCAAATTTGTTTGAAAATATAGAAGCAGGAATATTTACTCTAGCTGGCAACCAGAGATATTATAAATAATTACTAATCCTGCTGTTGCACAAAATATTAAATTTTGGACTAACTATAAAAATAGAAAATAAACCTGTTTGTAGAATATTACCCATAAATACTATATTTACATCTAGTCCAGAATGACAAGTTTGGAAGTGTCTCACTTGCACTTCAAAAATATATTTTTAAATTGATCTCTGCTTGGTAATCCCTATTCTAAACCTTCGCCGAATATTTATAAGTAGCATTCCAATATAACAATGTAAGCGATACTAATTATATACATCCTCGTTTGATTTACTGGTTAAAAGACAAACTCGATCAACAGGAGTTAATTATCATTCACACCATATTCCTTCAGCAATCAACTTAGACTAGTTTAAAGCAGTACCATATATAAGAAACATAAACGGATAAAATTCCCAAGATTATATTAAATGTAATTTTGTGTTAATAAGTTTAATAGCACTACGTAACTGTAACAGGCAATATATGCAATTTATTATAATTACAGATGAACGCGTTGGCAACTTGGCTGTTGTTTTGAAAACCCCAAAATACAAACCTCAGGTGATATCTCAATTAACCCTTCTCATCAGAGGAATGTATTCAAATCCCCCTGCACACGGAGGAAGAATCGTCGCCAATGTCTTAAAGGACGATGCATTATTCAAGGAGTGGCAGCAAAATATTGCAACTATGTCTTCACGCATCATAAAGATGCGTTCCTTGCTGCGAGAGGAACTAGAAAAACTTAATGCACCTGGCAGCTGGTCTCATATAACTTCACAAATTGGGATGTTTTCATACACTGGATTAAACGGTACACCGATTATTTTTGTTCTTATTAAAAAATTCACATTAAATTCTGACATACCATTATTTTATAGTTGAATATTTAAGTATTTTCTAGAGCAACTTTTACTAAGTATTCTTATTGTCTTGTTTACAGAAACACAATCGTTGCACATGGTCAACAAACATCATGTGTATATGTTGCGCTCAGGCAGGATTAGCATGGCAGGTATTACTCCACACAATGTGAAATACGTGGCAGCAGCTATCAACGAAACCATTACAAACGTTAAGTAGAGACAAGTTCCAATAACCACAAGTAAACTTAGAGCTGCTGTATTTACATTTTTATGGTGACTTGTTACTTGTTAAACTTTTCTATTGTACAAGTAAGAAACCTTACATTGCATTTTTAGAACATTTTCACATTGGTACACAAAAAGCTATACACTTAAAATAAATAAAACAAGGCTGATTAAACTTTCATTTGTTTTATTTTCTTTTTGAAATATACTCTGGAATGTTATAAATACATTAATATTGGATACTACGCTTAGTTTGGATATCATCTAGAACAGCCTGCAGATCTTCATCTTCAAACCTGCCTTCCAATGATGGTATTAGCGATTTTGCCTCTTCTGTAGTTTCAGGACATAAATTGGCTATGGATGCAAGTTCAAACTTGTGCAATTTTTTTTGCATTAAGAGACTAAAAATGAGATCAGACGATAATTGAAACAAAAGATTTAAATTCCCAACTTACTTCCGAACTGCTGAGATGGTTTCTTTATTTTTAAACTTTCTAAAGCGATCAGTATACGTTAAAGTCTTCATGAAAACATCCGAAAATTCTTGTTCATCCTCCGCAGACTCATTTTGAGCTTTCCTATGCTCCAGAAGCATGTGAACTTCGGAAATAAGCAATGTTTCTGCATTTTCAAACTCTAAAACCCAAATTATATGAAAATAGCTGATGTATAATTCTACAGCATTTCTAAAGGATAGTAAGAAATGATGTTTCATTTAATGCTCAGAAAGAGCATTTTAACAAACTCACTTCTAGTAACAATACAACAGAAGTTTCAAGGACACAATTACACATCAAACTGGTAGAAAGGTCTCGAAATGAGCAAATATTTATCTTCAAAAATTATAAAAATAAAGTTTATTATATACATAAAATCAATAACCTAAAGTAAAAATTAGATAAAAGAGCAACATTACATAGCTCTTAGAGGAAAATATTAGTATTTCAAACGTAGTAAAATAATCTGATAGTGCTTTAAAATTTGGTTTGATTCATTTTGGTTTATTTACATATCCCTCCTGAACTAAGAAATCATAAAGTTTCCGAGTTTTGTTGACGTCAATTTTTAACAGCCGTCGAGCCGTCAGCAATTTCAAGTGCCCAATTTTATTATTTTCAGTAATTAAAATATCCTTAAGTTCCAGGTATGATAGAGGCACTAATCGGACAGTTTTGCACAAATCCCTTTCTTTCGTTTGCAGTCTTTCGTAACCAGGCATTCCCACTATATCGAGGGGAGTAAAGCTTCCTCTTCGCTTTGAAGGAAATAAAATAGGCATAGACCGAATGCTTGGCTTGAATAGAGAGTTTGTTTGAAATGTTCGCAAGTTTTTCAAATTATCTTCATGCGCTTGCTTCAAATTTAAGTAGAGTCGAGCTCCTTCCAGAGTTGTGATGCCTTTTTTCCGAAAGTCGCATAATCTGGGAAAGAATAAACTAACCTTAAGAAAGGAAAAACTGAATTTATATCTTTCATTTTAGTATGCGCAAACATAATTATTCGAAATCATAAAATACAGAAAAACACTTACCTAGCAATCTGAATTTTTAATTCCCCAGCCCTGTGCAATCCTTCCATAACCCGCTCAAACCCTTCGCCATCAAAAAACTGCATAAAATGCACCAATCTGTTATACACATTCTGTGTTATTGTCATGTCATAACGATGCAGCCAAGACGAAGTCTTATGAGGCATGATAAGACCGTGGTCCCGAATAATCCTCATTCTTCGTTTCCGTTCATCCAATCGCCTATTGTATATCCGCGAAATTGCACAGTGCAATTCACTCATCAAATAATAATCAGGATCAGTCGTTTTAACGGTTGGCAAATGTGCCACCAAATCTTCGGCATTAGCATCATATTTAATTTCAAAATCTGATCTTGCTGCATTATAGCCTGCTACGGATGCATATGAAGTGGTCCCGGGATTAAATCTGGGTGGATCCTGGATATCATTAAGTTTAAAACGATAGGGGATAATCGCTTCTGGAAGAATTCTCGCATCGTCAATAGGGAATTTCGGAAAACTGGTAGATCCAGCCCTGTTCATATAAAAAAGCTCATAATGCTCTTTAATTTGTTTCAATGACCTATGCGGTAAAGATTTTGCCACAGACTCCCAGTTTCTATGCACACGAATACCCTCAAGTAACGTCAACTCCTCATTGGCTGTCCAATCGCTGTTTGCAAATAAAGTAAAGTCATCATTGTAAATTGAATATGAATGGTTATTTTTATGCAAATCAAATTCCACTCCCTTTGCAAAACATGTTGTGCAAATGGTCGCTGGACAATCAACGCAGTTAATATATGGGCACAATAGATCATTTTCACATTTTGAGCATTGAGAAGGCACTTTTTCTGTGAAAATTGGCTCCTCAACGGATGCCGGTGCTATTTTAATAGACTGTTCGTTTCCCAAGAAAATGGTTTCTTTACTAGTGTGTTTCAAATCGTTTTCTAGAAACTGCGGCTCGACTGAACAATTCGTTTCTTTATCTAGAAACGATTGTGGTGCATTTGAATTTGTGGGCGTTCTGCCAGCGAAGTTCGACATTTTCGCATGCAATGCAAAGTCGTTATTGTCGTTTAAAAAAAAATAAGAGGGAGATCCGTCTGCAATTTGCAAAACAAGACCAAAAATGCAATTAAAAAGCCATAAACTTAAATGTAAATACCTTTTGGAAATTGCAAGTCTGCTGCGTCTTCCTCAGTCAAATCAGTGGCAGTATTTGTAGCCATCTTGAGATGAAATTGTTTTATGGCAAAACAGATTCTAAATATATGCTGACTTCGGCAATAAAAATATCTGGCGAAAATATGTTTTCTGACTATTCGGTACAGGTTATGTTCAGTTTTTAGAACCGGGTCGCCATCTTTGTTTGGTAATTGTGGAGGGGAAAGGTTGGTAGCTGCGACCTCTGCCTATTATTTCTCTAATGATTTTTAAATTGCCCACATTTATAGGTTTTACTATTTTCATTTTTATAATTTGTACATTTCCAAAGATTTTCCTCTATTTCATATGCTTAAAGGCTTATCTACGAAATGAACTAATAAGAAAGCTTACTTTCACTCACTTTTAGTATTTTAGTGATACATTAAAATTTATTGTTAGTTTGCACGAGCTACATTTATTATCATAATTAAATTTTAAAAAAATCTTACGGATTAAAAGTAAGAATCTCGCTTAGTGCTTATAAAATATATACTTCGAGCAAACTTGGGCACTGCGCTCTACTAAGTATATCTAATTTAACTTCAACCATCCCAAATACAATTGCTTCGCCTTCGTACAAGAATCTTGCTTTATAAAAATAGCAGTAAAAGAAGTATCTAACCCAATGTAGTGGAGAAAGCTCTGAAAAGTAGCTTCTAAATATACATTTTAAAAGAAATTATTAAAAGGATTTTGAATAATAATTCCACTCATGATTTCAATTTGCTATATTTAATATGTACAATTATTATTAGCCTAGATTTATAGTCATTCTTATCACATTTTTTTGTAATTTTTACTTTGCCACTAATTAAATACTTTATTATTAGCTAAGTATCGTTCGTGTAATGCATTTACATAAAATAAGCAAATTCTGAGCCAACATTACATTACCTTTGAACACACTGATTTTAAACTGCTAATAATCTTCATTATCTGGTGAAGTAGCATTGAGACTTTGAAAAAAGGATACATTTTATGTACTTTTTACAGGAAATATATAAAATGGTGTCTTAGCAAAATATAATCTGCAAGACATGTAGATAACCGATGTTTTACATTTCGAGGATCCATCAATATACTTTCTGCAAAACCACGTTATCCAACTATTTTTTAATTGATGTACATTTGATTTATACGAGTATATTTATATATTGCTAAGCAAAGATAGTTTGCAGAAGATGTATTTTTGAGAGGTGAAACACTGCATGTCTGCATTCACCGTAGAACATATTTGGTCAGCAACCATAGAGTTTCTGTTATTTGTTTTTAAATACATTTATTTTTTTATATTTTTAGTACACATAAAGGAAAATTTGGTGGTTTCTCCACTGTGGTAAAAGACATAGTCATTATTGAACTAAGGGACTTTTTTAAAGCCTCAACGTAGCGTTCATCAGAAAATATAGGTTATATTGCAACTATAAAGTATAATTCCAAGGTATGCACACAACTCCATCAGATAAAACAGAATAATACGTCGTTATGTTCAGATGAACTCCTTTTAAATATTCTAATTGAGTTTTATGATGTAACAACTTCTTACAGCATTGTATCATCAAATCAGGGCTGACTGCATCATCTTTCCTCAGCGCCGTCAACTCCAGCTCATCTGTGCATTGTTGTTTCAAAGATCTTTCCACATATTTATCACTAAAATTAACAAAATTAGTACAAATTAAAAATGTATTATTGTAATACCCAATAAAAATAAATTTGAATGAAAGAACCAAAATGCAAATCAACATGTTTGAATTATCAAGCAATTACTTTTTGTATGTTTCCATTCGATCTAAAGCTTCTTGTAGGTTTTCAGTAATGAATTTGACTAGTAAAAATCCCGGACAAGAACATGGCACTATAAATTGACCTGTTGGGGAGACCATTAGTGGGCCCGCTTCACTGAAAATTATATGTTCTTACTAATTTACCCAGCCAGAGGGAATCAAATCTTACGTTTCCACCACTAATTGATAATTGCTGAGGCTCTCAGGCCAGCTTTTTGGAAAACTTCGTTTGCCTCGATAATCTAATAACGACGTGGTCAAAGTTTGTAAATTTCTTTCATAGTCATTTGCTAGTATTTTGGGCATAAATTTTCTACAAAAAGAAGTACAAAGTGTAACGATTGTAATAAGCAACATTTGTATTTGCAAATTCTTACCTCCTCTGCACTCGAATGTCCCTTAAAACTTGTGAAACTGATTTCTCAAAAGCTGGTATTCGTGTTAAAGCTACTTCGTATTTCCTTACATTTTTAATTAGCTAAAATAAAATGCAATTTCTAAGCAAATCAACAATTGCAACACCATTTTTATCCAAAAGAATTAATGAATATTGCATTACAAAACGGACTGTTTCAAACGATCTCTACTGAGTAATTTAAATCATTATTGATAGTAAGTATATTAATTCATTTTAACTATGTATTAAGTTATACATACATCCAGCCAATTATGACGCACTTCCCCAGTATTTAACATAATATGGCCTTCTAAGCTGACTCCCGTGAAAGGAGCAAATATTAATATCCTACCTGTAAAGGCAAAGATAATTACAAGTAATAATGTATTAGACAAACAAGTCAATAAGTCAACAGAAACGTTGATTTTGTACCTCTTAAAATATGCATAACATGAGGATATTGCTCTGCTATGAACTTTAATCCTTGGAGGCATGCCTTAAAGTGGCTTTCATTCCATCCGCATTCCCATCGAATGTCTAAAATACCCCATTGTTGCGTTAATTGTTTCTGCAATTCGGCTACCTTATCTCGTATCGGCTTATAAGAATCAGAATTCTCTAAAGCAGTTTTGCGATTGGTCTGAATCCATTGCTTCAAGGTCTGCGAGTCTTTAGCTTGCTTAATTTTGCGTTTCAAAAGAGGCCCAAAAATCGGATCATCTTCCTTAACTTGCGAGAAATCTATATCACCAGTTTCAAAGGGCGACGCACTAGTGAAGTTATAACTGAATTTATTTGTTTCTGTTACTGGTGGTGGTTTAGGAATACTATCCACATATTCCGTCGGTAAATTACAGGTTTTCAAAATATTCAAGACTGCTTCCCGAATTTCCTTTTCCTTAAGGTAAATTTTAATTAGGCGCAAAGTGGCCTTATCGTCTTTGTCCCTTATGTAAAATTGCAAATTGCAGGGTGCAACTAAGCGTTTGTTTTGCAGCGTTTCAAGAAAAGCACTCAATTGCTTTAATGAATTCTCATTGGTTGACTGAAACAATTAAAGCAAACTAGATGATTATGTTTGTACTTAATTATAAACATTTATTAGTTTCAAATATACTTGTTTGCTTTTGAAAGGACTTAAGCTTCAGTATTTCAACAGTATCCAAATATTATAAGGAGAAAATGTTCCATCAAGTTTTCTTGATGACAGTCGTAAATAATATTATATTTATATTATATAGAAGTCATAAACCGTTCTAACAAGAGACTCTTGCAATATTCAATTAAAAAATTATTCCTCTAGTCCCGTTATACAGCTGTATTAACATTTATTCAAAACTCCGCTTAACATTTAGGCTTCATATATGATTTTCTTTCATTGTAATCTCTTTTCAGAGTAGAATAGGTCTGTACCGCCAACATCCTCATCTAACCGAGTTATAGGTCAAGTAGCATATACTTGTTCGGTTAACTATACCTACCCTTTGGTTGGGATGTTGTCCAAACAAATCAGGATGGACAGAAAAATAGAATGGTCTAAGTGCGGTTGATACCTCAGTACTGGTCATAGATCGAAAATTAGTAAAGTAAATCAACTTGTGATGGTGTAAGGACCTTAAATTAACTTTATTAAATATCTTATGCGACCAAAAAACCAACGAGGTTTTTACCATATTCCTAATTTGTGAAACATTTGTAAAAATTAGATGACAACTATAGCTGATGTAATTGGAGGTTAAGTTGCTTTTAAAAATTCACATTACCCTCGCATACGAGGTGCGCAGAAAAGCGCACGTAAACACACTTTGACCTTCGCTCTTATTTCATTATTATATCTATTATTTGCATAAAGAATAGCAAATAATCAGCATTATCAAACGATTTTATATGTACATTAATAAATACAGAATTCTGCGTTAACAACATCTATTATACAAGACTAAACAAGGATAAATAAATTATTTGCATCTTTTTTGTACATATACGAATCTCACACCCCGCTCTATTCGGCTGTAACAAAAGCCGATTTGATCTCGGGGACTCTCGGGTCATATCTCTTGATATTTCGGAAACTTGTATTTTTTGGTTAGGATTCGAAATTTTATGCCTTTGGCCTTTACCACTATATACAAGATTGCTATTCGATTTTTTTCGTTGCTAGAATAATCTTTTTGACGTCATTTTGTTTTAAAATTGAAGCAATCACAGTTACGCAGTATGAAACGTAGCTATGAAATGATACAGAGTGGTCAAGACGAAGGTCCCGAAATGTTTGTCTGTAAGAAAGGTAAATTATGGAATGTATTTACATAGAATAACACAAATTGTAACGCTCATATAATGTTGTAGATGCAAACTAATTTGTTGTATATTCTTAATAGATCTATGTTGTGAATAAGTCTTGAATTGTTTCTTACAAAACAAAACCATAAGCCGACTGCCAACCAAACTACCATTTAGTCAATTTACAATCTAAACAAAAATTTTCCCAATACCTTTCATATGAATGCTGTTAAATTCAGTTCATTTGCTGTTTTCCCATTAAACTAACTACTGGGATAATTTACAATAATTCCTGTTTCATTTAAACATTAGACAACAAATTTAAAAATTTTTAACGAAACAAATGAAATCTATGTTGTGTTCCTATTTTTGTGAGTCAATTGCATTACTTAGTCTAATATTATTGTTGCAGTGGCCTTAGTGGAAAGGAATGTAGAGCCCTTAGGAGTTGAATTAGTAAATGCAAGAAAAGTGGGAAAACGACAATCGAATGACCTAGTGGAACTAGCAGCTGAAATACAGAAAGCGGATAGTTTCGTGAATGCAAATGCTTGTAATAGATTGGCTGTGATAGCGGAGCAAATTAAATTTTTACAGAAACAAGCAGAATCTATATTACTCGATGCAAAAGTTCACACAGACTTGCATCATGTGGCTTGTAACTTTGTTAAAGTTGCAGGAAATATATACCATTTGTACAAAAGGCCGTCGGGACAACGATATTTTAGTATGTTATCACCGGAAGAGTGGACATGCCCACATGAGTTCTTGGGTAGCTTTAGGCTAGAATTTGACCAATCGTGGACACCCTTCCATCTAATAGAAAAAAGAAATGCTGAATATTCATTAATTAATAAAATGTACAAATCTGCAGGTCAAGTGAATGTAGCAGCTTATGCATTGGAAGATGTACCTATGGAATCCTAATGATATATATATATAGAAACATTTGTAAATATTTATTTAAAATTTTACTAATAAATATTAAAAATAAAATTCTCGTCGTTTTACATTCCCCTATTACTATACGAAGAATAATAAAGGGAAGGTATTGGGATCATGAAAAAATTCGACGTTGAGATTTTGACGGATCTCTACGTTTTGAGTGCCCATGAATCCACTTCGATCATTTTTGGCATGTCTGTATTTAAAATGATGGCGGTATGACTGTTTGAGGTGGAGCGATAAAGTTTAGCATACTGCTATTATCGAAAAAACTTAGATCTGTATCAACTTTTGAGGTATGTAGGATTACCAGAAGTACCTGTTTATCTACACAGTTTTGAAATTTTTTCAAATAAAGTAGTCTTTAAGACTAGCTATCATATTGGAATTTCGTGCCCATCTTAAATATTATGAAAAACTGACAGAAATAAATTTTCTACATGATCGGAGCACCAGAAGAGCTATTTTTATAATGTTGGAAATTCCAATTTTAGTAGGCCTAGGAATAATTTTTTTTATAACAATGCTAAACATGGAAAATATAGCAATAACAAATAGTTCGCTATTAATTTGAAAACTAGAAATGGTACTTCACAGGTATAAATTCGATATTTTAATTATGAATTTATATTCTATAATTGGGCCCTTATTTTACTTATGAATTCATATTTTAAAATTGAAGCCTTTGCAAGAGGTATTTACAAGCCCTCGATATTACAGACTCGTTAAGACATATGTACTGAAAAAGAATTGAATATTTCTTATGAACATATTAATGTGTTAAATATAGACATTGAAGCATATGTAAATTATGAATATTGAAACTTTTGCTTTTATTTTTTGGAGCTCATGTAGGCGTTTGTAGTTTTCTTATTATTAATTGCGGGTACATTTATGCAGTACTTATATTTATAAGGGAATGTTGAGTGGAGACACTCCAAATTTTTTGTATGGCTCTGTTTGAGACGTCACTACTGAAAGTGCGAAACTTTCCACCGCAGAAATAGTATAAGCTTAAAAGTAGCATATTTATCACGCTACTTGTTTATGCTTGTCGTTTATGAAAAACCAAAAGAACAGGCTGGTTTCCAAAGTGGGGTCAACACCATAGATTACACGAAATTGAAAGAGAAGTAATCAATCGAACCATAAAACAAGCTCTGCCAATGCCGATGGCTCTCATCAACTTTGAAATGTGAACGTGCATTTACATCCGACAATATACCTATATTATTACATGATTTCTGTTTTTCGTATTGTTTTTGTTTTCCCATTTCATTTTTACTTTTTCACACCTTGGGCAGGAAAATATATCAATCAATTGGCATCGATGTACTCCTTTCGTCATACTTTAGAAATGAACGTAGGTTTTTAGTAAAATAAAACAAAAGTATTCTAACATTTTTGTATGTATTACAAAACAAAATAAATACAAGTAGTAACAACTATTTATTGTTTGTACAACAATACTCTTGTATAACAAAAGCTAGAGTTGCATAAAAAGCAACATATTTGTACATTAGCAGTTTGCTACAACAATTTCAGTCATTTCATTACTAAAAACTGTACAGACTTAAATTACAATTAAAATTTGAAGAAAAAACAATTAAGAAGTGATACTAAGAATAGTTTGGTAACATTATTTAGCATCACTGAGCTGTACGCAAACTGCTAATATCTTTGTTAAATTTTTTGCGTGTTTTCTTGGGTTTTAGATGCTGTGGCGATTGACTAAGATTACTATGATACAAATTGGAATTATACTATGTATTGTTGGATATTTTGTGTGCTGAAATGATTAATAAAGTAAATAAGTTAAATTAATAAAATACTTTTGAGACTTACAGGTTTTGGGTATTCGAAGCTGTTCTGTATCTTGTATTGTTATTTCGTGGGGTTGTTGACGATAGTTATATATTACTAGCAATGATTTGGTTTCTCCTACAGCAGGGTCAAAGAAACCTGGTAATTGACTCTGGAAAAAGAATTCAAATCAATTTCTAAATGCAAAAGACATTACTAGTAAGCAAGCATACCTTTGATAAATCATGTAAAATCAATTTACTGTCCTTCACTAAACATTGAAGAGGAATAGTGACATCAATAACATCATCCAAATTATCTTCTTCCCTTTTCACATCCCCAGATTCAGACATTAATTTACCGTACAAAGCTTTGACAATAATTAGGCCTTTCTTTTGTTCTTCTTCTTCACAATTTCGTGCATAGGTAGCTTGCATAAGCTCAATAGCTGCTTTAGCCTCTTTCTTTTGCTCAGACAATCGGGCTTTGTTATTTTCCTTTTGTTTTTCAATTTTCCGTGCTTGTTGTTCCTTCATAAATGGTTCAACAAATCCTTTTCTAACTATGGTGTATATAATAAGGGGCCCAACAGTTGCATAAAAGATCGGTGCGGGCATGACTTCTTCACACAGATGAACAGGGAATATGTAGACTTGATTTGCTCTTGATAACCTAAGATGGCAAGAATTAAGTTTATTTTATTGCATAACTGCATTAAGCAACATGCTAACGTACTAAATTTCATGTAATTAACGAATAAACTCTTAAATTTCTTTTTTATTTTCAACATTATTTCTAATTCAGCAAAAGATTTATTGTACCTAATTTTTAATTTTACGCCCACTGGAGTTCCTACAGCTACTGTAGCCGATAATAAGCTATGTTTAGATACTTTTTTTTCGATCCCATATTCGATGCTACCACCAAATGTTCCAGCCCTAAAATATACATTTATTAATGCAAAGCATGAAGATTACAAAATATTACAAAATAAAGAACAATAAAAATAACAGAATATTACCTTACAGAAACTTTTAGTTTCAACTCATTATTTAACATTTTTCTTGTATAACTAACTACAAAGTAGGAATGGGGCAGCCCTAATTGCACTTGAACACTATAGTGGTTTTTTTCTGTGTCTCTGACTATTGATGTAGATACGAGGGAACGCACACCACCATTGTAAGTTAAATATCCAACTGAGTGTTTATCTATTTGCATAGCGAGTGCTGAAAGTTAAATTAATGTTATAACAATGTTAAATTAGATTTAAAACAATACTCAGTGCTTATTGTACTACATGCACCTACTTGACATAATGCCGGGACTTATCCCCTGAGGAGTAAATTGCAAAACAGCCCCTCCGTTCCAGAAAAATCTCTTGCTGAGAGTTCTAAATGCTTTTAAAGACAATGCTGGGCCATTTCCAGCTGCAATTTCCAATTCTGCCCAACTTTTATGTGAATATATGTGACGCCAACTTAAATTCACAGAGCCTCCTCCTGTTCCATTATGTGTTTGCAGTTGTCCCAACAATGTGCAAGTATCTTTTTGGGTCAGAGGAAATTCCACTGATTGGTTAAAGTTCATTCCAGATATTTCTATATTTGGTATAACCGTAGGTATTCTATGTGCAAATTCAGAAGCATTAATGGTATAAATAAAATAAAAATTTTAAATAAATGATTATTTGGTTTTGTGTTTGGTAGAACTGCAATTTCACTTGATTTTTCAATTCATTATATCACTCAATCAAAACATTTTATGCGCCCTTGGAAGTTGTTTCTATACTTCTAAAAATAATTCTAAACAGCTATTTAATAATAATCTTTCATTCAATCAGAAGACACAAGTTCTATCTATACAGAAATATTCAGAGTTCACAATTTATTGTTAAATTGTGTTACAAGATTGTGATAAAAAAATTGCTAGCTTTGAATACGCAGCATGAATATATTTGAATGAACATTTGCATTCAGACATAATTATTGTAGGACTAGCATAAATACACCCAAAAAATTATGTACTCACTCCAAATCATCATACTCATAAGGATTAAACATATCAGTAGCATTTATGTTAACGGTAAGGGACCCATGAGGATTGGTCCGTTGCTGTTTTCGCCTCTCCGCTCGCTCTTCAGCGAGCTGCTCATACTCTGCCCTTATTTCAGCAGGCGTCCTCGTTCTTTGTACAACCTCCCAGCCATCTGTTTCTAGGCCTTTAACACCCAAGCTATCGTAAATAGCTCGCTTATGGGGGTCAGATAAAACTTCATAGGCATGCTTAATTTTATTGAACATAATTTCCGCTTTCGTTTTACGCTCCTCGTCCACATGCTTATCTGGATGATATATTCTACTAAGCCGTCTATAAGCATTGTTAATTTCTTCATTGGTAGCCTACGAAATTCACTTAAAAATAATTAGATTGTCTTTAAGATATCCAAAAGACTAAAATTACGAAAGTGAGTGAGGTTATGTCATCAAGACACATTAGAATTTGAAAATTGCTAGATTCTGAGCAATTAGGTGTAGAAATTACCTTTTTGGATACGTTTAAATAGGAATAATAGTCTTCTTCGGACACGTTCTCGTCATCTGACTCAAAATCCATTCCTATTAAGAACTTTTCCACGCAAGTTCACCTGTCAAGTTTGATGGATTTACTTTCTACGCGACTCTGTACATTAACCGCCAATTTGTGCACACTAAAAATAACTAAAAGTTTGATCGATTTATTACCTACTTAAGCCGCGTGATTAAAATTAACAAATTTGGTTATATCAAAGATGCAATGTTGCAATTTTATGCAAAAGTTAATGCCTGACTTGCAGGCAACCAAACATGCATCTGGTTGATTGGTCAATCGTGCATTTATTAATTTAACTTTGACACTTTTAATTTCATATAACGCAATCTATTTTTATATTATAAGCGGTCTAATACACCGTTTAATAATCAAAAGAGTTAATAGATTTAAGAAAATGGAAAAAATTTTTGAAATCGTGAAAATTAATATGGTAGCGACCTCTTATAGACACCTCGATTATCTTAGACAGGGTTGTTAACATTGATTCGAAGCTAGCTTACCGAGCACGAATAAACAATTTGATATAAAGGAAAGACGAACATAAATATCTAAAGTATAAATGCTGTCCTTCAGTGGCATATTTGGCAAACTCGCCGAATTTTTAAATAGCTCAGTTCGATTCAGCATCACAAAAATTGTAGATTTAAAATCAAAATAGTTATGTTGGCAGTCATGTAACCAGTAACATTTCGGCTTTGATTACCTATACAATTAAACATAACCTTAATTTCTTATAATTTATTAAAAGTTCATTTTGCGCAATAAGTGTTGTTATTTAGTTTTAATGAATTGTATTAGAAATATATAAGTAATGTCTTCGCGTTCTGGTTCTGATAGTGAGTCTAACAGAAGCAGCCCAGCTGGTTCTAACAGGAGTGGGAGCCCAGCAGCTTCCAACAGAAGCGGAAGTCCTGCTGGGTCCAACCGTAGCGGTAGTCCTGGCAGCCACCATAGCGGCTCCAATAGAAGCCGAAGTGGTAGTCCGGCAGGATCTAACCGAAGCCAAAGCGCTAGTCCAGCAGCTAGCAAAGGAAGTGGATCAAATCGAAGCCGAACTCCTAGTCCCACAGGATCCAATCGAAGTCGCAGTGCAGGAAGTGGCTCAAACAGAAGTCGCAGTCCTGCAGGCTCTAATAGGAGTGTAAGTCCCAGAGGATCACACAAAAGTGGAAGTCCCGATGGTTCACATCGAAGCAGAAGTCCAGCTGGATCTAACAGAAGTAGGAGCCCAGCTGGATCACAAAGAAGTCCAAGTCAAGATGGGTCACATAAAAGTCGAAGTCCTGCCAACTCTCACAAAAGTCCCAGTCAGTCTCGTAGAACTCCAAGTAGAAGTCCAGTAGATTCTAACAGAAGTCGTAGCAGAAGTCCTGCTGGATCAAATAGAAGCAGAAGGTCAAACAGAAGTCAGAGTGGAAGTCCTGGAGGGTCAAACCGGAGTAGAAGTCGTAGCAAATCTGGATCGCGAAGGTAATTTTGACTGTTCACAGACTTCAAAATGCATAAATGGATGCAGAAATTGAAGTTCATATTTTTTAAATATAAAATTAATTTTTATATTAAGGCTGTGTTTCAAATGTGTGTGTGTGTGTGTATATATATATATATATATATATATATATAAAATATTCATTTTCTCATAAATTCATGCCAACATCAAAATTTCTCTGACGATATGTATTCATATTTCGTAGCTCTATAAAAAAGTGTAAAGTTGACTCTTTGCATCTTAAAATTAACCATAGAAGCAGCATTTAACAGTAGCACAATTTATTTATTCTTGACACATATTTTGAGTGTGGTCACTTAAACCTTATATGCTACACAAAAACAATATAAGTGACTATAGATTAAAATGAGCATTTAAGCCATAATAGCACAAAATAAACGGTTTCCTGATTTTTATAGAAAACATCTTTCATTCTAGAAGTCGCAGTGGCAGTGCCCAATCAAACCGAAGTGAAAAATCTAATTTGAGTGTAAGAAGCAGATCTCCAAGGAGTAGAAGCGGTTCTCCAAAATCTACAAGAAGCCGAAGAAGCCGTAGCGGCTCAGCAAAATCCAATAGAAGCAGGCGTAGTGGATCACACAAGTCGAATCGTAGCAGACGAAGTAGAAGTGGTTCTGCAAATTCTGAAGGACGCGGAGGAGATCTCAAAAAGAAGTCTAAAAGACTGATTGATTCAGATACTGATGAAGATGACCAAGCAAAAGGAGAAGCGAGCGCTGCCGCTCTCTTTGGAGATGCTGATGATATTAGTAGTGAAGAAGAAAAGGAAGACAAAAGAAGTGACAAAGAAGATGATGTTCCACGAGGAACTGATGATGAAGAGCCTGATAGAGGTCGAAGATCGAGGTCATTGGAACTGGAAAATGAACAAGAACCAATGATACCAGATGTAAGATTCAAAATTATTTGAATATATATGAGCAATAAAGCATAAAGGGTCAATGAGTATATTTGTGTGTGTTTTTTTTTTTCTAGGAAGAAGAAAAGGAAGCCGAACCGGAGCCAATCCCAGAAACTAGGATAGATGTAGAGATTCCAAAAATAAGTTGTGACCTTGGGAGAGATATTCATTTTGTTAAACTTCCTAACTTTTTATCTGTTGAAACTCGTCCCTTCGACCAGGAGACTTATGAAGATGAAATAGATGAAGAAGAAACTTTAGACGAAGAAGGTCGAGCACGTTTAAAATTGAAAGTAGAAAATACAATCAGATGGCGCGAAGTTGTTGACCGAGAAGGTAATTTGGTGAAAGAATCTAACGCAAGATTTGTAAAGTGGTCCGATGGATCGTTAAGTTTACATTTAGGCTCCGAAATTTTTGATGTCTACAAGCAACCTCTGCAAGGTGATCACAACCACTTATTTATTCGTCAAGGCACTGGTCTGCAAGGTCAAGCGGTTTTTAGGACAAAACTTAGCTTCAGGCCCCATTCAACCGAGAGCTTCACACATAGAAAAATGACACTTTCATTGGCTGATCGGTCACAAAAAACAAGTGGCATTAAAATTTTATCACAAGTTGGTGCAAATCCTGACCAAGACCGATATATGCTACTCAAGAAGGAAGAAGAAAAGCTGCGTCAAACTGCCAGACCGAAACCGACCCG
Organism: Helochares maculicollis; assembly: GCA_033557835.1. Classification (NCBI taxonomy): domain Eukaryota; kingdom Metazoa; phylum Arthropoda; class Insecta; order Coleoptera; family Hydrophilidae; genus Helochares; species Helochares maculicollis. The sequence continues at coordinate 14,392 of JAWQRO010000004.1, read as the reverse complement.
AAAAAGAGGCGACGGAGGCCCTAGACAATCGCACAGTATAAGCAATACTTATAGAGAAGAAGAAGGTAGTGAAGATGAAGGGGCTATTTCTCTGAATGCCATTAAAAATAAATACAAAAATAATCCGGCAGCGGCTTCCAAAGGTGGAGCAATTTATTCGTCTGACGAAGAAGGTTCTGATTTTGAAACTAGAAAAACTAGAAAGATGGATAAACCCAAAGTCCTGAAAGATTCGGACACTAGTGAAGAAAGTGAATAATTAATGTGTTCTGGAATTCTAGATTTTGGTTCTCTTGAATTGGAATATTTAAATTTAGCTATAAGAGGATATGATTTTATAAAATAAAGTAATAAAGTATAATTATTTTATTGTTTGACTGTGATAAGCGTGTATACTGTTTCTAGTCTTTAGGTCCAAGACTTTCATAGTTCTTCAGCAATAAATAAAAGTGTATCTTGTTTTTACACATTCTATCTATAGCCAGAGTTACGAATGTTACGTTAGAATATTGATATATTACGCACATGGTATAAAACCAGTTTAGAACTGTAGCAATGGTAAATAAATAAATTGCATGAATTCAGGATACTGCGATCTTGCATCAGCAAATAATATTGTTTTTTGTTGGAAAAAAAAACATTATTTAGAATGCTTTTTGGTTGCCTTTTTTCTAAAAAAGTGAATACTGCAATTGTGGAGCAGGTAAAATCTAGAATATATTGTAAAAATACTGAGCCATAAACGTATTCACTCCCCAACAATCACAAGCAAACGATTATTGTAGATCAATATTCACATCTAATACTTCATTTTGTTTTATATAGATTTATTCAGGGATATGAAAGGTATATAAAATTCTATTTATAGCTCATAACTGTTTTATTTATTCTTACACTTGTACAAAAAATGTATAAAAGTACTCCTAAAAATTAAATTTAAAAAAGTTCAAAAACATGTATATGATAAAGTACAAAATGAATCACATTTAAATAATATACCTTAGCCAGAGTTTTATTATACTATATGCAGTTGATAATGTCTTCCTATACTAGCTTTTAGGAACAATTTAAGTGGTGGCCATCTTTAAATCAGTCAATGTAAATAATTTGTGATTTTAAACAACATTGGATGGAAATTTTTTGGTTTATACACCAATTTTAAAGAGGGTACCACATTTACTTCTAACTCGCTGATTATAATATAGTAGCACCAATAATCCAAAATGTTATTAGTTTGCGGCCTAAATTATTCCATCTCATTTTTAAACAACATATGTCAGCTGCTCTGAGTCATCTCAAAGAAAATGTTTTCTCAGGTATGAATGTTGTAAGTTTAGCAGCCTTCTCTTGAGGGTAATAATTGACATTGCATCATATATTGTAATGATAGTGCTACCAAAAATAAAATATCAGTCAGCAGGTAATTTATGAAAAAAATAATATAAAGAAATACATAATAACTAACATCAGATGTCTCGATGAAAGCATAACCAAATACTATTGATTTCATGGGTGTAGTAAAGCAATAAGTTGAGCTTTGACCTGCAGAGCTTCTATCCAGTCCACTTATTTAGGAGTTCACATGATAACTTGATTATCTGATAACATTAGTATAAGTTTTCATCAATTTTGTAAACGAAATATTCTAAGTAATTGATCAAAAATTGCTTTCACTAACCGAATGATTTTAACTAAAAACATTAGTTGTTGAGGATTGTGCTAGCTATTATAGGGGTAGTTAAAATGATTTATAAAAATATCACAGTACAGAAGAATTTAAAATAGCTTAAAATTATGTTTTAGGACGTGAATGTATTTTCATATGAGTTGCCAAAGTTCCACTTTGGGCAAAAGCCTGCCCACAAACAGAACAGATGTATGGCCGTTCTCCAGTGTGTGTTCTGATATGCTTTTTTAAAGTCCCTTTAACAGCAAAGCTTCTGCCACAATCCTTACATTGATAAGGCTTCTCACCGCTGTGTATCCGCATGTGAATGACCAACCTACCACTTTGATTAAATCGGCGATGGCACACTTTACACTCTGCTGGTTTTTCTCCAGTGTGGGTTCGTATATGAGCTGATAAATATCCAGATTGTGGAAAGTCCTTCCCACATATTTTACAGACATGCGGTCTTTCACCTGTGTGTGTCCTAATGTGAGTCATTAATGTTCCCGGTGCACTAAAGCTTTTATCGCAGATTTGACATTGATAAGGTTTTTCACCAGTATGGATGAACGAATGAATTTTTAAGTACGACATTTGAGCAAATCCTTTTCCGCATACATTGCACAAAAATGGTTTTTCACCTATAAAATAACATTTTAACTATTAGGGATTTATATAATTTATAACATTTTAACTTTAGCAACAACAAAAATTCAAGATCAGTTTTTCGAAAATAATCAATAGCTGTAGTCGAGGAAAAATAAATTTATCTCTAGTTTGTAAAAAGAAATTGAATAGAATTATTAGCAAGTTTCAGCTTTATTATATATCAAAAAATGGACGAAAATTATTAAAATTGGAAATTTGTCACTATTATCGCAAAAACTTAAATCTGTATCAACTTTGGAGGCATGTAGGACCACCGCAAGTACCCGTTTACCTACATAATTTTGAAATTTTTTCAAGTAAAGTAGTCTTTAAAATTAAGCTATCCGATTGCAATTTCGTGCACATTTTAATTGTCCGAAAAAACTCACATATACAAATTATTAACATGATCGGAGCACCGGAAGTGCTATTTTAAAAATTTTAAAAAATCCAATTTTAATAGGCCTTGGAATAAAAAATATAACAAAATTGCTTAGCATGGAAAATATAGCAATAACAAATAGTTCCCTGTAAATTTGAAAATCGGAAGTGAGACTTTACCATCATAAATTTCATTTTTAGTTATGAATTTATGTTTTAAAATTGGACCCTTTCTTTAATTATGAATCCACATTTGAAAATTCAAGCCTTCGCAAAGGGTTTATACAAGCGTTCCATATTGCAGACTAGTGAATAGTATATATATATTTTTTTACGCACAAAAAAAATATATTAAAACTTTTAGTTTTGCAATTCATATAAGTGTTTGTAGTTTTATTATTATTAATCGCAGGTACTTTTATGTTGTACATATATTTATACGGGAATGTTGAGTGAGTACTATAAAAATTTGCCTATATCTGATAAATTAAGTTGGCCAAGAAAATTTGACTTAAGCCAACTAATATTTTATGAAATAATCCGCATAAAAATGAAAACTGGTTCAATTCTTCTTCTAATATATTAGGTGTGGTTTTCTACCTAATAAGCTTCACTTACTACATTTACTATATGAACTATAGCAAAATACTATATTAGAATATTACAATCATGAAAAAATTCTGCCTCCAGGTTTTGACGGATCTTTTGAAAACCGCTAAATCCATTTAGCCCAATTACATTTGTATTCTCTGTGAAATGAGCAAAGCTCAAAGATTAAATAACAATATGTAGAACAAGTATTTCTTGAAATCATTGTTAATCAGATGAGAAATGTGTTGTGTATGAAAATCGGGAAAGTATCCAATGACTATCACCTAGTGATATATAAAGTGTAGATATTTATTGTCAATAATTAAGCATTTTGTTAATACGAATCATGTTATGCTCTTGTTGGTCGCACACCTCACACAATACTCAGCAAAAAATTGATTTTTTTGATAGAAATATTTCACATTTTACCCCAAAGGTATCGTAGATAATTGGACACAAATCTATCACTTAATAGAACTAATTATCCACTAAAAATTTCGAATTTTATTTAATATTTAATATCACATTACATAATCAAAGTCTTTACCGATTCAATTTTAGCAAAGTAGTTTTAGTGAAATACACAGCTAAGTGTATAAGATTTCTTTTTGAGTAATATAAATGCAGGCAGAATAATTATCAATACCTGTATGTATAAGTTTGTGCCTCTCCAAATTTGAATGAAATCGAAATGTTTTGTTGCATATATTGCAGGTCCGAGGTAGGTTTCGCTTTTTCACAATTCCAGTCTTTCCTTTTTGAGTTGATCTTTTACTGCTCTCTTTGATTGAGCAACTATCAGGGGCTAGAGCATCTACATCCATGTTTTTATCACTAACAGTGGACTTATGAGCAGTCTCTAAGTGTCGACGAAGATATAACTCCGATTTTAAGCTGGAATCAAAATTAATTATATTCTGAACGATTGTAAAAGTTAAAAAAATTCTTTTATTTTGCAGCAAAATAGTTTTTGAGTAAAACAAACTTACGTTTTGTTGCAAATGTTGCACTGGAAATTTTTCGTATGTACTTTATCCATGTGCTTTTGATAGGCTCCTAAGCCAGGGCAAGTTAAATTACATTCCTGACATTTATAGTTCTTTTTGTTTTTTCTATCGCAATGTGCTACAACTGTATGTTGCTCCTGAGTATTTAAATCATTTTCTAAGGGTAAATGTCCAAAATGAGAATCGGAATCACTGGCATTACCATTGCTGGCATCTAATACATGAAAAGTATATCTTTGAGAAAGTTGTTTATGTTGAATAGACAGTGTCAAGTCGTGCTTACATTGACTGCACTGACTTGCAGTATATAATCTTTATTAAATGCAAAGCTATTCATAAAATATATTATGTTTTTATATACCTTTTCACACTACTCATCATAAAAGTTAAAAAAACTGATTTTTGTAGAACACATGAATCCATAATAAGTATTATTAATAGCCGAAGAAAAATAGTTGTATACAAAATGGCTTTAAATCAATCCTTTAGTTCAATGTAATAACCAAATGAAGAAAAAAAATCTAATATACAATACGATAAATATTTTATTGCATGGCTCATAAGTTTGGTATATTAACAAATGTCATAAGAAGTAACTATTAAGGACTGCAATTGACTATGAGTCGAGTTAGAAATCAGGGATTCTAAAAGTTTATGAAAGTAAGCCATAGAAGAATGCGTTTAAGAATAACAGTTAACTTTGTATGGCCATGTACAACAAAGAAACAAACATCAAATTCCAAAGGAAGTACTTGGCTGTAATATTTATAATAATTTATTGAATTTCAATTTATGCTAGTTTCTGTTTTTATTCTTATAAATTGTTCCAAGACACTAGACAAGTAGGATTAATTGTTACAATTAACAATATACCTCAAAAAAAAAAACCCAACAGCATCACTTTTGTGAATATGAAAATAGTACGCTAACACTCACCTAAACTACAAGAATTATTCTCTATTTCTTCAAGAATTCTTTTAAATTTATCCTCCCTAGAGAACTCGTCCGCATCATTCTTAGATACATCAACAATTTTTGGAGTATTGGCAGTAGTAATATGAGAAGTAGTATCTACTTGGCTACCACAAACAGTATCAGATGTTTGTGATGTGAAATGTGCGTCTCTCTGAGGTAAAAAAACATTTTTATCAATTGCTATGGGCGCTACATTGATATGATAGCTGCGTAGGGTTGAATCTGATTTTTCACACAATTTCCTGAACAGAAAGGCTCTGCTCATTTCTTGTACACAATTATAGCATATTTGTTCTGGTAAGCCATCTCCTTTATAGACCTAAAGAAGGAAGAGCTTGGTTAAACACCTACTACCTTATAAAAATGTTAAATAATCTTCACCTGAATCGAAGCACAGGTCATTAAAATATCTCCAACTGTTGAAGAGAATTCCATAATTTGTTCCATGCCATACACTGACTTCATGTTATAACTTTCTGTTAAGCAAGCGCGGCAAATTTTAGCTAGATTATTAAAAGACATTATTTAAGTAAATAAAATGGGGATTTATTCATAGAAAAATATTTAAATAGTTATTTATCCAATTAAGTCATATCTGGTTGATCTTCACTGTTTACTGGGTTATTGTTGGCTTTGCATGTTTGACACTAAAAATAAGAGATCTGTAAATGTGCGCTTTGATTGGTGAATTGTTGTCCATAGATGAGGGAGCCACTATCCTCGCAGCATTATATATACAGGCTTCACCTGAATTATACGACCAAATTGGTACAATTACCTCAGCTATTATATTTCGGTGATAATGCAGGAATATTTAATAAACAAACGATGTATTTCAAAGAAATTAAAACAATTTATTTCTCAATTCTACACAAAAAATGATTAATAAAAATAATACACAAATCATAACAAATAAAATTTATATAAGTACCCTAAAATCAATATACAATAGTAATTAAACTTGTATGGTTTATACAATTTTTTTATTGAAAAGCTATTATAAAGACAGGGTTTAAAAAAATTATCACGCTTAATCTTAGTATAAGGCACTACAATTTTTGCGAAATTTGGTTTAAATTTTTTCGTATTTATAGTCTTCTTTGGGCAGCTTTTCATTCGATTTTTAAAATCTAATTGGAATACTCGATACAAGAATGAAATCTAATTACCCCTAGAATCCAGTAAAATGGAAGATTTCCTCTTTGTGCGAATATTAAAATGAACCAATTAAAATACACGTTGCTAAATAATTTGCCATCAGTTGCCTAAGTTTTGCCTTATCTTTCTGTAAGATTTGCATCCCACTTTTTCTCTAATTCACAAACATTCTTTCTTTTTTCTCCTTTGCTGGACTCATTCTATTGTGCTAAGTGAGAGTTAGCTCTCCTATTCGTGATGTGGATATTTTGTTTATTTTATTTATCCAAGTAAATTATTTAAACAATTAAATTACTTTCTGAAGTAAAGTACATAAAACGCAATAATAAAAATAAAAGCTAATATTACAAAAAAAGTAAAACTAAAATTTTTGCACTGCTTATCACGATTCACATATATATCTGAGCAAAATATGACACTTTAGTAAAAATTGAACTTAAGTCTAAGTTAGTTTGGTAGGTTTTGGTTATTTGTCGCCATGACAGCCTGCCGAGCTTCTTCTGGGAATTTATCTGGTTCTGACAGGATATCCGTTTTTGTGCACAGGTACCTTAATGAATTTAACGCAACTTGAAAATAAAAAAAAAAGGTGAACACATTTTTGTATTTAGTAATTGTTTGTATAATAGTAGAAACGCTTTGAATACTTACTTGGCCTTAGATCTACAAGCGTACATTGCTGTTCGATCCAATGTAACGTAGATCTGTAGAGCTCATCTAAGCTGGCAGTTGAAACTATGTTGTTGAATGAAACTAAAAGTGGTCGAAACAATAAACTTAGCTGCACCAAAATTAAGGAAAAAAATTACTCTCAATATTATGTAAAGTTTTAGGTGTTATTCTGAAAACAGTCACATTTTTAAGTTTACGCTGTGGAAGATCAAAATCCTAGAGGAACATGTAAAAAGGATACGATCCAAAATTTCCAATTTTCCATTGTTCTGGTCCTTACATATTCGTCAAACCGCTCTTGCATTTTACTGTCTCTTCGCCGTGAAACTGGAGCACCAGTGGCTGGCAGCAATGATTGAAAATTGCTAAAAAAATAAAATACTTTCATTCGAAAAGAGCCTCTTTTGAAAAGAATTCATTGGAAAACGAAATAAAACAATTTGTTGTTGTAATACCTCATAGATGTGTTTAGTGTGTCGATTTCCTGCCTAAGTTCTTCCATTTCTTTAGTTAATTGGCTCCTTTCCATGCGTAGCTGCTGGATGTACTCTGCCCCTTTTTGTAACATAGCTGCTTTGCTCAACTGAAATAAGCAACAGATATGAAAATAAAGGTAAAACAAAATTGATACAACAAAATAATTAATCACATATTCATAACAATAGCAAAAATTCAAACAATTTTAATATGATTAATAATAATCTAAGGAAAATGTTGTTTTTAAATGACAAATCAGAATGAGTAACAAACAATATCAACATGTACAAATGATTTTTCATAAGGTGTAATCAGTACTATTAACTCCTTCAGTTAGTTTTAATAAATATTTGACAGCATTTGCTTTAAAAATGTCTTTGAAATCATTAATTGCAGCTTATGTAGTTTGTCTCTTATTCGCTTGTTGTTTAACGTGCATTTTTGTGGGTTTAAAAGTGATTGAAGTGCCTAAACCAAAACCGGTTTCCAACGAAACCCCAGTTGAGTATGATATTGATGACGATACGCATAATATATCAAAACGTAATGGTATTGCTGAGGATTTCCTGTATATAGTAGATGACGAAGGCATTAGTGATGAAACGAACGAACTGATGCAACAGCAAGCAAAAGGAGAATTGAAGAAATTTAACTACGATTCTGCCAGTACACCAGACTATGAATTCAGTGTAATCCTTTTTGCTGATGAAAATTCATCAAATCATCTAAATTATGCTGGTAAGTTAAAAATAGTTTCATCGGTGTAAGCCTAATGATGTATCTTGATTGCAGTTACAGAAATTGATTTGATTGAAGAACTGTCCGGCAAAGCAAATATAAATATTTCTTCACCAAATTCAAATGTAACCATAAATGTATCATCTTTGGCCCACTCGTTACAATGTTATATGATTTACTTTATGTTAGGGACATTTGCACTCTTTGTAGTTTTTATTTTTATTGCATATATATTTTTCCGATATTGTAAGAAAGTGATGTTTAAATTGAAACAAGCCTCGTCTTACGATGTTAGTACCGAAAGAATTTTTTATATTAATTCTGATTAAATAATAGATATTAAAGTGATTGTTTGTTGTAGAAAGCATATTTTGTACATACTAACCTTAGCATTAGGATTTTGATTTAGATGTGGTATTAAAGATTGTATCATATCAAAACCATTTTTAATATGACACCTCCTTTTTTGTTCGGCATGAATATGGCCAGCTCGCCTCTGGTCTCTTTGGGGTCCTTCCCTGTTTGGTGAGCCAAGTGAGCTTTGTGATGAAGTGGGTGAATTTATTCCTTGTGAACTTCCATCTAAGGCAGGACTGTTGGAGGCACTACTTATTTGACTTAAAAGTAACTGGAAAAGGCAAACAATATTTCTTATTTAAGCAATAATTATTGATTGATTTTCAACATATTAAATATTTTTATTTGAAAGTTCATTTGCCGTACTCGTTTTGTCTTCTCTACCACAAGTTTATTTACAAAATCATACGCAATTATAGTAATTGAGCTTAACGCATGTGATCTTGAATAGAATTTGAAGTATTCCTAGATAAAAATAAAAGTATTGGCAAAACATGTAATAAGGCTTAAAAATTATTAATAATAATGCAGTGTGTTAGTAACAAACTTATTGTTGTTGATTTCAAGGCACTGAGTATATTATTGCTTATTATTTATTTATTGTCTGTACTTTTCTCGGTCTTATTGCAATAACTGGTACCAGAAATTGAAATGGCTATTACAAGTAATATCTAAATCTCTTCTACGAATATTTTAATTTGTTAAGTACCTTTAGATACAATTGCTAGTTCCAGTACTAGTTCATGTATTAAAGCTTGTTCTTAGTATTGACAATGATATGGAGGAATATTATTACAGTACCAGGTGCACGAGTTTAAAATGTGTTTTTTTTTCATGAAAAATACGCAATTATTTAAGAACAATGGTAAAATATTTTTTATTCAAAGTATTGGCGCTTGCTTTTTATCTATCTCTCGGGCAATTTATGGATACCATTCCGAAAGAAAGCTTCAACTTTCATTCATATCCATTCATTGAGCCATTTTTGTACATCCTTTAAAGTCTTGAAGTGTTGCTCAGCCAGTGCTTGTCCCATCATAAGAAGAGGTGATAATCATAAGGCGCCAAGTCTGGTGAATACGGCGGATGGGGTAGGAGTTCCCAACCAACCAAAGAAATCGTTTCTTTGACCATTTTGGCTGCATGTGCAGGAGCGTTGTCATGCTGCAGAATAATTGTCATGTCTTCGAGCCCCAATCAGGGCGTTTTTCGATCAATGCGTGACTTAAATTGAATATTTGTTGTCGGTAGCGGACATAATTAACCGTTTCACCGGGTTTGAGAAGCTCGTAGTACACTACCCCCTTCTGATTCCACCACACCCACAGCATTGTCGTCTTCCCAAAACGATCCAGTTTTGCACTCGATGTTGATGGTTATCCTGATGATTTCTTAAGTTTGGGATTCTCAAAATATATTCATTTTGCATCGCCAGTTACAACCCGATGCAAAAACCCTTTCTTTTGTGGCGTAGCTGCAGCATTTCACACAGTTTTTCGTCTTTCCATCTGTCGTTTGTTCAGTTTGTGTGGAACTCATTTTCCAACCTTTTGAATCTTTCCCATGGCTCTCAGGCAATCGGAAATGGCTTGTCGAGGGACATTCAACAGCTCCGCCTTCATTTGTCGGGTTTGTGTATCCTCTTCGTACAATAATGCTTGTCTTCAAACTTTTTTAGGCGATTTTCACGTTTGAAACGTTGAAACCAGCGTTCACAAGTCTTGATAGTTGGAGCAAGATCGTCGTTTTTTCGTTTGATTGAAGAAGAAAATCATTACATGCAGCAAAAGCTTGTTACTTGGCTCAAAATTCGACATGTTTAACACGAAAAAGAAGTATGCTACTAACTCATAAACAACTAATCGAATATGATGTTTTGTAGTGTTTGCATTATGATAAAAAAAATGGTGCTTTGAGTTCCAAAGGTTACTTCAACAGATTTCATGCACCAACTCTTGACAACAAAACGACATTTTAAACTTGCGAACCTGGCATATATGAAACATTTGACCACTCGGGGTATATTGAGTAAAATATATTTTGCAGACTTTCTTCTTTCAGTAAATAATGAGTCCGATGCAGAAAATATGTTTTTACAATTCATAACAAATTTTGGAAAAACTTTTGATACAAAATGTGCTTTTGGAGATTCATTCAGACAAGGTAACCGTATAATATATGATGTATACAACTTTGCTAATGCCATTTTACACCAGTAAGTGGTTGTAGAAATAAACAGATGTAGACCTTATTACAATAAACTTGTGCATTTGTCAACAATCTACTTTCAAACATTATTTGATTTGCATCCGGGTTCATGAAGTTCTCATTGAAAATATGTTTTGCGGAAGGTTTTCTGGTTCAAGTAGAAATCTGCATTTGCGAGTCATCGAATAATCTCAAACGCTTATGATGAGGCTGATATTAATGCAAGAACATGTCATGAGTGCTTTCAATGCTTTAAGAACAGTGATTTTGACTTCCAAGACAGGTGGAAGAGAGATAGTTTTTATAAACACAGATTTGGCAACAGAATCTTATGAAAACTCGTGCCAAATACAAGAAGAATTGACAGCATCATTAGAAGTGATTCACAAGTATTTTTTTTTAAATGCTTCAAGGTCATGAGAATAAGTGAGAAGCAAGGTAATTGGGTGTCGTACAAGTTAAAGGAAGATGTTGAACAACATATTGCTAGTGAACAGCTGTTTGAAAGGGAGAGATGAAAAAGATTTCTGCATCTCATTATGACTGCGGACGAAAAATGGTTTCATTACGGTAAACTGCAGCACAGAACATTTAGGGAATGTCCATGCCATGCTTCCAAATCAAGGGCTAAACCGAATATTCACTGCTCCAAGATCATACTCTGTAATTGGCAGGATCATCTGGGAATAGTGTATTATAAGCTACTAAAACCAACTGAAGCAACCACAAGGCCTGCATAACGAAAACAAATAGTGTGTTTGAGTCGGGCATTGAAAGAAAAATGGCTGCACTATGAGGAGAGACACAACAAAACAGGACAAAGTTATTTTGCAAATTGATCACATTTGGCCTCATGTTGCACAACCTGTTAAAATACACTTATAAAAGCTGAAATGAAAAGTCCTACCTCACCCACTAAATTCTCCAGATATTGCTCCCTCGACTATCACTTATTTTGATCAATGCCACACAACCTGGCTGACTAGCACTTACGTTACTATGAAAAAGTCAAAAATTGGATCAACACATGGATCGCCTGAAAAGATGAGCATTTTTTCGATGCGAGATTCGAACGCTGCCCGAAAGATCGGAAAAAGTAGTGACCACCAATAGACAACATTTTCAATAATAAACCAGTTTTTTTTACACTAAGACCTCAAACGTCTGGAAAAACTGCAGAACTATAGTTCTGCATCTAATAGCAACAAGGCATAATATAATTTATCTGACTGATAAAATTGCTTTAGACAGATCTTACAAACTATCTAAATAATATATAGGTGGGAAGTATCCTTGCAAATATTAAAATGCGGGTAAAAAGCATATAACAACGCACCTGGTCATTTGCAGACATTGCAACTGGTGTTATGATTAACGTGGCTGCTCCTGCATTTGTTGATGGTTGAGGTAAAATGGGAATTGGTGTATTCTCTTCTTTAATGTGTATGCTATTTGTACGTTGATCTTGTGGATGGGCGACAGTTGAATTTCTTATGTACAAATTACTACTATCTGTACCTAAAGAATGAAAGTAATTAATATGATGGCATTTAATATCACTACAAAACAATAAGCACTTAAAAATTGTGAATAGAATATATGTAGTTAATTACCTGTTAACAATTGAGTAAGAACACTATTTGTTGGTGGTAATAAGGCAGGATCACTAACAGCCGAAATGAGCGGAGGACGTTTGGTTGTCTCACGGGGATTTGATTTTGAGCGTGGCTTATTTCTTTGAGAAGGTGGTCGGCCTCTTGTAGTCAATTTTTCTTCCTTCTAAAACAAAACAGTAAATATTTGTAATAAAAAATTATTCGTCAATTCAAACTTTTCTCAAAGTTTATCCAATAATAGTCACACAATTCTCATTACAATTCATATCTACGTTTAAAGTACAAAAATTATTACCGCAGCTGTGAACTTCAAATTAGGTGTCATAGGAGCCTGAAATTTGTACCCTTGTGATGATTGACTAGACGAAGTGGAAGACGTATTTGGTAACCTGAAATTTTGCAACCCCTGAACTTGTTGACGGGGTTGCTCCACTGCTAAAATTTAAAATCACACATAAAGAAACCAAAACACTTTAGAATTACTTACCGCTTAAATGATTCTCTACCCCACAAATCACATTTCCAGACAATTCAGGTACATTATAGCTGCCATACACATTTTCCATAGATTTTCCGTATGAAGGAGGTGGCATTGCATTGATTTTCATTTGTGGGTGCGTCATTGATTTCATGCCCTTTGTACTTTTAGTAATAACAGATGACTGATATTGCGCTCCAGGCTCTGATTGCCTTGGAATAAACGAATTCAATTGTGAAGGTATATCCATAATTTCCAAGCCGTAATTTGCTAACTGCTGTCTTCCACCTTGCACCTCTGTTTTCATAACAGCAACACTTTCCTGAATTGGCTGAAACGTTTGTAGAATATCCTGTGCCTGAATTGATTGAACTGGCATATTTACATTGCTTGCGGCCCCAACAACATCGTAATCTGCATAATTCCATCCTGTTTTGTACAAATTCTCATTTGTTTGAACCTCTTCAGGAACAGGAGGTAATTTTGAGCCTATAAATTCTTGAAGGGGCTCAAATGTATCCATATAGTCATCCAAATTAGGCTGTAGAGGCCCTAAGCTAGGCTGAATAAAATCAGCAAGCCCTGCTTTAGCAATTTCACGAGAATCAGGAAACACGAACGGCTGATTGGTGATGGTGGAAAATAAAGTATCACTCATAAGACCCATGTAATCTTCATCGACCATCATGTGCATGTTTTCTGTGCTCTGGGAATTCCATGTCAATAAATCGACATCGTTTAACATATCTGTAGTGTCCCGCAACTGGCCCAAAGCTTGATTTCGGTAGTACATGCGCCATTTTTTATATTCTGCTGTGACTGCTTCTAGCTTTCGTTTCCAATATTTACCTTCTAAAACTACGGCCTAAAATAATTTAGCCTATTAGTTACATAGATTGTATATTAAGAGATATTTATTACTCTTATATACATACATTACATTTAAATAATTAATTAACGGTCTTTTAAATTAGTTTTGAACTAGCGAGATATTAGAAAACAGTTTTGAAAAATTCAAAGCTTTCAAATGTGTTTTTATCTATTTCACAAGTGAAACTTTTCTTATAATATATGTTGGGAACTGAGAATCAACTATGTTAAAACCTTTTAGAGGCTATAGAACTATATTTTTTCTGGAATAGAAAACTGACAGATTGATATATTTTTCTGATTGAATGTAATACAATTTATTTTATCTTTTGAATTACTTCATTCAATAATATTACTTATTTTGTCTCAAGATGCTTTCGAAATCAGATCTTACATATACATGACTCGCATATAAATGTGAAAGATGATACTATCATCTCAAGCCATAAAAATAAACCATTCAAATAATCATAAAAGAGTGCGTTTGTTAATAACCCAATTTAAATACTTTGCACATTTTGAATTCATCATGATATTCATAATATAT
>JAWQRO010000049.1:0-66759 GCA_033557835.1 Helochares maculicollis | reverse complement strand
TATATATTGGGATTTGCTTGACTCGGTTGTTCATAAAGTTTTCGGTTCAATAAGAAAGAGCGTTACTAGCCCAAAATTTGTTTGTTATGTTGCTACAGATACATATGAACATATGTAAAGGTTCATTGTAATCTGTCAATTAATTCTTTGTATGCAAGCCATTTATTATGTCACAATACTATTTTACAATGGAAAAATCAAGTATTGTGCAGTGATTGAATTTTTAGTTTTGGAAGGTTTAAAAGCAAAGGAAATTTATGAACGAATGTTGAAAGTGTGTAAAGACTTTTCGCCTTCAACTAGTACAGTAGAAAGATGGGTTTTTGAATTTAAACATGGTTGTACAAGCTTTGAAGACGATTGACGTCAAAGACGTTCAAAAACCGTAACAACACCAGAAATTGTAGCAAAAGTCAGGATATCGAATTGGAAAATCGTCGAGTGACTGAAAGAGATTTAGTAAAAGCCCTACAGTAGGCATTGCATCCGGCAGTGCAAGCAATATTTTGACTGAAGTATTGGGTTTTAGAAAGCTGTGTGTCCAAAAGGTACCGTACTCGCTAAAAATGGAATAAAAACACCTTCGAATGCAACTTTCTCAGCAACATTTACAACATTTTCGAAAAAATAATGTGGATTTTGTGCTTCGACTCATCACTATGGATAAGACTTGGCTCTATCACCATGATCCTGAATCAAAACAAGAGGCAAATTTTGAATATTATCATTTAGACAAGCTGAAGGAAAAAATTTGTGATAAAAATCCTCAGTTTGGAGAAGAAAAAAATCATTTTTCATCGAGACAATGCACCGTGTCACAAGAGCATTTTATCAATGGCTAAAATCCATGAATTAAAGTTCAAATTGTTGGAGCATCCACCGTATTCACCTGATTTGACCCCTAGCGACTTCCATCTATATCCACACCTAAAAAATTTCATTCGTGGAAAGCGTTTTTCATTCAATGATGAGGCCATAAAAGATGTGGAAGCGTACATGCAGCCCTTCCAGATTCTCACTTTAGGGATGGAATTCGTAAAGTGGAATCTCGGTGCAACGGAAGTGTATTGATGTTCAGGGAGACTGAATAAAAGATGTTTAAAATATGTTGAGAAAATTCAATATTAGATTGTTAACTGCAGGGAACACAAGAAGAGAAAGAATTATTCGATTCAAACAGCTGCTCAGAAAATAGCAATATTTAAATTATACTTACAGCAAAGCACCAACAATAGTTGAAAACAAATAAATGGAGAAACAGTCCAATTTCCAGCGATATTCAAAACTTAACAACTACACCCTGTGCTAAGAATCTCTATCTAATTACTAACAGATGAGAGATTTTTAAATTTCTACTATTCTTAGGTCGATAATCAGGCTGAAACTTTGTATTAATGTATCTTCGTGTTATAATTGACTGCATCAGTTTATATCCAGCTTAAAAGATTTGAGCAGTACTACAGAAGACATGCCAAAAATATTATATGAGAATATAAAAAAAAAAAAATTGTGTGTATTTTTTGAAAAGTAAAAGCAAAAGAAAGTCAAGCAAGATAAAGACTGAAAATCAGAGAATAGGAATGCAAAACTACATTAAAAAAGCAGGACCCGCTAGAACAGTACACAGGAAGAATCAACTTGCATATATAGGGCATCTCTGAAAATAGAAACGATGATTCTAAAGCCGTGTTAGCAAAAACACCAATGGAAATTATGAAAATCAATAACTGATACTATATAGGACACGGCAAAAGCAAATATTAGCTGTGACAAATTATAACAAAATTTACGACAGAATTATCATGCAGAAATTTTCAATGAAAAAAAAAGCAAGCCTTCATATATCACCAAAGAAATAATAGTCAACATGAAGACTGCCGCGAAACAGTTTGGATTTTAGATAGCAAAATTGTTTGGTTTTTTTTTGTTTGGATGGCTGAAAACATTTTATATTAAACACATATGATTTTCTAGTGCTGTGAAATCGAAATCAACTGTACTGACGTTTGGTAATGCTTAAGTAACAACTGCTGTGTTTAGCTTGCTTAAACTCTAAATTGCTGATATATTAACATTTATGGTCGTTGCATTTATTTTGGCTTTATATTGATATATTAGGTGCGCAACTAAGTTCTCGCTGTTTTTTTTTTATGAAAATGCAACTTTATTGTAAAAAAATGTTCAACATTGGCTTCAAATCATAAAGAACCCAAGTTCCTTGCTTTTGAATCATTCCCAACGCATGCAATCGCTTGGAAATGGCTTGGCGGGTAACTCCTAATGCTGAAGCAAGTTCTTCTTGCGTTTAGCACGGATCCTCATCCAGCAATGTCTCTAATTCAGCGTCTTCAAAGGTTTTTGGCCTGCTTTCACGCGGACGGTCGTCAACATCGAAACCACCATCTTTGAAGCGATGGAACCAATCACGGCATGTTGTTTCACTTAGAACAGCATCATCGTAAACTTTTTGGAGTTCTAGATGCACTTCAGACGCCGTTTTCTTTGAATGAAAGAAGAAAATCAACACTTCCAGCAAATGACGATTATTTGGCACAAAATCAGACATTTTCACACATCCAAAAATATATGACACCAAAACAAAATCACTAATGTGTCAAAATGATTTGTTTACCATATGTCTAAGCTTGGATTATGACGTTTTGGATATGTCAGAGTCGACCACCATTTGCTGCTGGGGTCATCTATTGATAAACAGTGAGAACTTAGTTGCGCACCTAATACATTAGTCTGCATTATACAGGATGTTGCAGAATTAATTTCCAATACTTAATCTATACATTTAGAACGGCAATATGGTGTAATTGAAATGATGCTGTTACAACCTGCTGGGTTAAAGAACGTGTCGCAGACATATTGGCATCTTCATCTCTATAAAATTACCGGCCTCACAATCAAAACACGTCGTTAGGTTCTTCAAAATCTCAATATTGATTTTTTCATGATCGCGAAACCTTCTTTATGAAAGAGAAATAGAAAAAAGAACATGAGCATGACCATGAAACAATATTGCCTTGTTTTACCAACTTCCGCTGCAAGAACGATGATTACATGATACATCGTAAAATAATTCATATTTGCTAATTCATATGCAAGTTGTATCTATTTTATCTTTCTTTAATATTAAATCTATACAGCGGTCTAAGTTCAGTGAATAAATTTGTATAGTTTCCAGGTTTATAATGTATTTATTTTTACATACATTACTTCCAAAATTATAACATTAGAAGATTGTGTCTCTAAGTCATTCAACCAAATATCAACGAAATATGCAAATGATATTCGCTGGTCTAATGCACTCAAGAAATATCACAATGAAACATTTGAAATATATCATTTATAAAATGATTTTGCTACATTTTAAACAACAAATAAATACTATCCTATCCTTCTTGTAAGTTGAGCAGATAATTGCAATTAGCTTCGTAGAAAAGCTTTAGAAATAAATTTTAAAGAAAGTGAAATTATTAGGTTTGGACTCCTTAGCAAGACTTATGCTAATTGTCACGATAAAATGTCAATGAAGGAATGTTTAGTTAAATTCTAATAAAATTGGTAATGAATTGTACTCATAACAAACATTAAAAACTTAAGCTGGCGTTGAATTCAAACCAATTGAACATGCGCCGGTTCTCTTGCCTCTGCGGCTGTAATTTATTGCGCTTTTTTTAATATGAAACCGCTCTTTAATTTTCTCACTTTATTTACAATAAAACGATGGTTTCTTATTTCTTGCATGATAAGTTCAAATGATTTACATGTTAAGAAAAATGTCATTCTTTGAATATGGCGGTTCTAGTACTGTGATCAAAAAGTAAGGTGAAATTGTCATTTAAAACTCCCGGGCATTAGAAAGGCAGGAAATTTTTTTCCTAAGTTGCTAGGACTGTCTGTAACATTTGTCAAGCGCCTGTTTGTCAAAAGCTTTAATTATACCGGAAGTACCCGTTTACCTACACAGTTTTGAATTTTTAACATGATCGGAGCACCGGAAGTGCTATTTTAATAATTTTAAAAATTCCAAATTTAGTAGGCCTTCCATAATGCAGACTAGTTAAGAGTAAATATATAGTTTTTAAACATAAAGTATTGTGCATTACATAAATACAAATATTCTGATGATGTATATGTACTGAAAAAGAATTGAATATTCTTCATGAATATATTAACGTGTTGAATATAGCCATTGACTTTAGTGTTAATTATGAATATTAAAACTTTTGCTTTTAGTTTTGAAGCGCATGTAAGTGTTTGTACAGGGGTGGGCACTCGAAGTGTTGCTAATTTTTAACCTTTTGCGCAGCTGTCGCAATGGCAGCAGCTTTTTATAAATTTGTTATCTGACAGTTCTGAGTATTTTTTACAAGCGTGCAAAAGCATTTTTCCAAAAGTGAACGCAAAAAAAGTTATAAGCGATGGAATTCAAACGTAATAGTGTGATTGCTTTATATTTAGCTAGAAAATCACAAGCAGCGATTGTTCGTGATCTCAAACACCTCGAAGTGAATAAAATGTTTGTTTATTGCACCATAACTCGTAATAATGATACCGGTAGCATTGCAAAACGCCATGGAGGTGGTCATCAAAAAACTGCAATGTCATCATCTGAGATGGTTCAAAAAGTGAAGAAGCGACTTGAGCGAAATCCACGACAAAGTGCCAATCAAATGGCTAAAGAACTGAAAATATCCAAACGCAGCATTCGACGCATATTGAAAAATGAGCTCAAGGTCAAGCCTTACAAGTTTCAAAAGGCGCAAAATCTTACACCAAAGCAGCAACAAGTTAGACTTGAGAGAGCGAAGGGCTTGCTTTACTTGGCCGAAAGTGGTCAATTTCCGAACATCGTGTTATCTGACGAGAAAAGTTTCCCAATTAAGCAATTTGTAAACTCTCAAAACGATAGGGTTTACTTGACCGAACGTTCATCCCAGAATTTGAGCCATTGGTTGGTCACCAGAAAGCAGCACCCGCCACAAATAATGGTTTGGGCCGCTGAAAAACAATGTTTCGAACTTCATTTCGACCATACAATGGCTCTCGAATTCACCAGACGCGAATCCAATGGATTATTCTCTATGGGCCATTTTGGAGAGCAATGTCCGAGTTAAAAAAATACATCAGCCTCGAGACGCTGAAGAAAGCCATTGTCCGTGAGTGGGCCAAAATACCGGCAAATCACATTCAGGCAGCTTGTGATTCGTTTTTTGACCGTCTCAAAGCCATAGTCAAGGCAAAAGGTGGTCATATCGAAATCAAATAAATTGATTGTGAATTGTTGATTATTTTCACACAGTCTGTACTTTAAAATAAATAAAAATACTTTTTTTAAACCGAATTTATGGCCTTTTGAATACGCTACATATCAAGTGCCCAACCCTGTAGTTTTATTATTATTATTAATCGCAGGTACCTTTATGTCATACATATATTTATACGGGAATGTTGAGTGGAGACACTCCAGATTTTTTACAATATGAACGCGTGGCATTTGTTTTCAATCATTAATAAAAAATAACAAGAACTTTCTGGGCCACCCAATATTTTTGGCTACTCACCGTCCTGCTTTTGCAAGGCAATGCATCATCGTATCTCCATGATTATTAATAGTGTTTGGGTTAACTGGGTTTTGCTGTAACCTCTTGATGATCGTCTCATCATTCTCTAAATGAAGCCAAGCCAACAGGGGATGTGTTAGAAGCGGATCGTCATAATGAAACGGATTAAACGCGTTAGCCTGCCCGTTTTGATCTTCACCGTCGTTATTATAATGGTGATGAATATCCATCAGCTCTTCGTCAGGTAGGTGGCCACCGTTTTCTCCCTCGTTTTCCATGGTGTTCGTTTCAACCAAAAACTATTTCCAAGTTGAAAATTTAAAGCCGCTTACATTTTCAATTTTCAGGTTAACTTGTTTTAATGTTTTTTCTTCCAAAACATAATTTTGCATTCAATACCATTAGAACGCACCCACTAACAATGGCTGCATCCGTACATTTCCACTCCACATCTCAAATCACCAAAGCTTTTACTAATTACACGCACTGAGCGATGTGTTATGCTTCAATTTCGATTAATACGCTGTAAATAATTGATTTTGGTCTGGAATATCTCAAAAGTCTACCTGCAAACCGAGAGTTTAACAGAATAAAAGAGCAGTGAAGTTAGCAGCGTTACTTCTTTCAAAGGGAGGGCCAACGTCAACTAACTTCTCATATGTTTTCAAGTACAGCAAAGTGAGCTTTAAGGTTATGTTATACATACAATAAGTAAATTGTAAATTATCGAATTTAGTAGTCCACAACGTAGGAAAATGTCCAAAAGGGCATATGAGGGCGACGATCTGTTCGGGAACGTTCAGACAAAAGTGGCAAAAAAGTATGAAAGTAACGTAAAAAAGCACTCGTTGGACTCCGATGAAGAGGATGAAGTCGACGAAAGCACCAGCAGGCTGCACGACGACGAGTTCGAAGGTATATTAAATAGCCACACTAATGCCTGAATGCAACAAGACATTTAGTCTGATATATTTCTTTCTTACCTGTAACAAATTGTATCGGCATTTCATGCAACTCTTGTCAATTTGCTGTACAGCATTTTTAACTCAATTTTTTTAGTGTAAAAACAGTACTGTGAGTTACAGGTGTGCTCAAAACAGATGTTGATACTTTAATAAGTATATATATTTTAAATTCACACCTAAAATTTACTACACATTCTCTTTTAAATATTAATATATATTTTTTTTATAAATTTTCTTTTGATGCATCTAATAGATCAACTTGTTACATATGGGGCATTTAACCATGGATTTTCTGTGCTAGGAATAGCATCCTCCTGTTGATGGTGCTAGTCTGTGAGGTGTTTGGCTTTCATTGTTTAGCTTCAACACATTACATGAGGTTTTAAGTTGCTGGCGAGTCAAAGTAGGAAATTTATCGAGCAATAATTTGTGACTCTACTAAGGTCATGGCCAGGTTTTTCAAAAATAGGCGCCAGTTCATGACCAAAAACTATAAAGTTGCTACCAATAATATCTAGCAAGTAGTAACACAAACATAATGCGAATGTGTAGTTTTTCTTATTGCAGAGGCAATTTTAAATATAGTTTCAGACATGCACCCATTTGTTTCAATTTCTTTTGTTCTTTAGTATGTATTGACTGTTTGAAAGATAATGGATCAAGACTACTTTCTTTTATCGTATATTTTTTTATAGATTCTTTAATTCATTCAATGCTCTTTATCTTTAATCCTCTAGTCTTATTGTTGCTTTTATATTTTCCTCCCTATTATTTTGTTTTAGTATGAATTTATGAAGAGCATTTTTTGGTTTGATCTGTTTTTGATACATGCTCTTTTAATTTCATATCTTCTTTCAGTGCACCCTCCTATCGAAGATCAGCAACAATCTTGGTGTATTTTTTTCTATCCTAAGATCATCTCAATAGAATGCTCGAACTTAGGCCCGTCCAGACCGGTATGTTTTTAAGCCAGGAGCACTGTCTGCGCCCTGGTCGCTTACCCTCAATTTTGCCTTCATCACAAGTTGCAGAAACTCATATTTTTCGTGTCTCATTACGTTTGGATGAGTTCACGTTATCTGTCCATTGATGTACAACTTCCACATTGCTGGTGTGGAAAGTCCACGATATTTTTAACATTCGCCGAAAAATCCACATTTCAAACGCTTCAAGTCTTTTCAAGCTACTGACTTTTAGCATCTACACTTCAACCCCGTACAACAGTACGGAATATATGTAACACTTGACAAAGTTGTATCTTATTTGGGTATCCAGTGATCTTTCGCTCAGCAGGCTACGCATTTTCAGGTAGCTCGACCTGGCCATTTCAATTAGAGCTCTGATTTCCAAATCAGAATCCAGATTCTTCCCAATCCAGCTGCCCAAGTATTTGAACTTTGGAACCTTTGTTATCAGTGTTCCATTTACATATATGTGTGTCTATGTAGGCCTAGGTTCCGGTTTACCACCAGGATCTTTGTCTTTGAGGTGCTGATTTTACGTCCCATTTGGTCTTCCTCTGCTGATATTCTGTTGAGCAGCCTTTGCAATCCCTCAGCACTGTCTGCTATCACAACTGTGTCGTCAGCATATCTTAAGTTGTTCACAAGTGTTCCATTCACTTTAATTCCACTCTTTGCACCTTCCAGTGCATTTTCGAATACTATTTCCGAATACACATTGAAGAGCATCAGGCTCAGTAAGCAGCCTTATCTGACTCCATGCTAAATAGACACTGCTTCCGTTTGGGAGCCCCCAAGTCTCACCGTCACTACCTGGTGTTCATAGAGTACTGGATGATTTTTAGATCTTGGGAGTCTAATCCTTTTCTTTATAGGACACTTAGCACCCTATTATGTTAGTCACAGTCAAATGCCTTGGTGTAAGTCAATGACACACATATATACTTCCTTTCTCTGATCTCGCCGCTTCTATAGTAGTACCGACAGTGCAAACAACGCGTCTATAGCTCCCAAGCCCTCTCGAAACCCCATCTGCAGTTTGCTCAGATCCAGCTCGCACTTTTTGCATAAACGGTTTTGGATTATCTTCAAAAATATCTTCAGCACCTGGCTCATTAGACTAATCAGTCGAAATTCTTTGCAGCGTTTTGCCCCTGGTTTTTTGGGGAGTGGAATAAATGTAGATTTTAGCTTTTTCATCTATAAGTTTCAGGAATTCTGGGATAATGTTGTCAGGCACATCTGCTTTATTGTTTTTATTCCATAAAAGTCTTCTCTATTTCTGAGGTCAATATACTTAGTCCCATTTCTGTTTGTTGTTGGTTACAAAAAGGAGGTGCTTTGTCGCCAAAAAGTTCAGAAATTTAGTTTGACCACACGTCTTGCAGTTCTTGTGCTTCTAAGCTACTCTTGTTGTCTTGATTGATTACTCTTGTGTATATTAGAGGGTTACGATTACCTGTGATTTCCTTTACTCTTTTGTGTATATTAAATAGGTCGTGTTTTTGATACATGTTCTCTATTCCTCTGCTTCTCTCTGCCAGCCATGTTTCTTTAACATTTCTAATTTTATTTCTAATGAGTGCTTGAGCTTCTTTTTATTTTCCCATTTGCCTGTCTTTGATCTTCTGCCGCTATTCTATCAAATCGAGAATTTCTTGGGTCATCCATCCCTTGTAAGGTTTCTTGATGTTTGACATTGTTTTATATTCTTGTGTATCCTTTATGGCTTATTTTAGTTATTTACACGTGTTCTATATTTTCTTCAATTGTTTGGTCAGATTCTGCATTTTTATGGGCTTTGTCGGCTTTACTCAGTCGTTCGTTCAGTCTACCAGAGATGGCTTGGCATTTTGCCTTGTCCCTTAGGACTGCCATATTGGGTTTTCTCACGAACCCTTCTAAGTATTTTTAATCGGATTTGGATATGGGCTATTACGGGACTGTGATCTAACTCTACACTCTGCACCAGGGTAGGTTTTAACACTGCGGATACCATTTCCGTATCTCTTTTGCACCAGAATGTAATCAATTTGATATATAACTGGATGATTTGGTGTGTCTTGGGGCAATTTTCACTTTTAGAGATGCCTTGGGGGCAGCTTAAACCATTGTTGGAAACAAACATTTTCTCCTCCGGACAAAACTTAACCAGGGCATCGCCTCTTTCGTTTCTTATTCCCAATCCATACTTGCCGACAATGTCCTTAGATCTTCCATTGAAGTACCCAAGATAAGAGTGGTCTTTTCTTTTCTGGTAAGAGACAGCAGCTGCCTTATTTCCGTGTAGAATGATATGTTCTCTAGCTCTGGCTTGTCAGCTGTTGGGGCATAGACTTGGATAATATTTAAGTTATTCGGTGTTGCCTTGAGTTGTATCATCATTGTCCTATCAGAGAGTGGTACGAAATTTAGGACCGAGCAAGTCTCGTGATCTAACATGATACCAACGCCATTATAGTGGTTGGGGTCGTTTTTTCCGGAGAAGTAAAAAGTACAGTTGTTCACTTGGACTTTCCTGCTGTTGGGCCATCTTGTTTCACTTATTCCAAAGATGTTTATTTTCAGCCTGCACATTTCTTGGTTTATGTTGTGCATCTTTCCCGATCTGAAGATGCTTTTAACATTCCATGTGCCAATTTTCATTGGCCTTCTGCAGCTGGTCTTTGGTATATTTGTGTTGGGTGTTTGTCCTTGTGGGTATTCTTCGCACCCTTTGACCATTTAAGGTCTTCCACGGACTAAGGGCCATTTCTTTATTCTTTACTACCATGATTATTTATTCTTGAGAAATATTATGCGGTAGTTTCTCCTTGCTTTCCGCATTGCTGTACAAACGCCATTCTGTGGACTCCACTCCACCATTTGTTGCCTGAATCATGACCGATTAAAGTTTCTCAACTCTCGCTCGTGGTCAGTTTTGAGCAACCAGCTGCCACTACTCAGAAATCTTTGCCATATTTGGCTAACCATACTGTTTTGCCTGCACTGTGAGGACTAGTTGTCAGGGACCATCTCCAGTCCAAGACTCATCACGACTGTCTCAGACAAAAGGTGCTACCTCATATAAAATTAATAAAATAATCCAAGACCTAACGAGGCATAGTCATATCTTATTCACGTTTTGTATACTCTAGACAACATTCCAGGGTGTCATAAATACCGACTTTAAACACTATTCAGATTGGTCGGTGATTTTAAATAGTAACATTTAAATAATTTAGCTTAGGTTTCTCAATATAAGATAGAATTATATTAATTTTGTGAAACGCAGGCGAAGAAGAGGGTGTATCCGGCCAGGACGGTGAAATCCGAATGACCGCCTTCAATATGCAAGAAGAAATGGAGCTGGGACACTTCGACAAGCAAGGACATTTCATCTGGAAGAACGAAAAAGAAGTCAGGGACAACTGGCTGGACAACATTGATTGGCACAAAATCAAAGAAAACAGCAAGTTTTCTGAAGAAGACGGCAAAATCAAAGGCCTTGGAGACGAATCCGACTCGGACGACGAGGAGAAATTCAACGAGATTGATGCCTATAAACAAATTATAACCTACATGAAACCCAAGGAGAACATCAACAAAGCTCTACGGCGGCTTGGCGGCGATCTGACCAAACTTTCGAGTGTTGAACGGCTTCGAAGAAAAAAAGCTGGCACCTTAAACAACAATCAGGAAGTAACAGAACTGACGGAGCTGGCTAACAAGATATTAAACACTGGGAATATGGATATTTACCAGGAGACTTTTGAGCAAATAACGGAGAAGCTGGACCATTACAAGAAGAAGAAGGCTTCGAAAGCTGGGATCGTTGAAGCTGAGTACGATATGTTCTCAGACACTTTTGAACCAGATGAAAAAACCCCTGGAACTTCAAAGGGGAAAGAAACGCAAGAACCCGAAGAACCCGAGACGAAGAGCACGGAAATTTTGTGGGAGTTTAAGTGGGATCAAAATAGCGATAAAGTCGAAGGGCCGTTCAACACGATGCAGATGCTCAAGTGGTCGCAGGACGGCTACTTCAAGACCGGGGTTTGGGCCAGGAAATTAGTAGGGGAAGATTCCAATTTTTATTCCTCCAATAGGATTGATTTTGATTTATATTTGTAATTTTTGCTGTAATTTAAGGAGCTTCGTTTTTTAATCGCATCACTATAAAAATTTATAGATCTTTAACTGTATCATATCGTTGAAATAATAAAACCTCGTTTAATCAGGCACGTGTGCATCATTTATTTAAATGCAGTCTGTATGTTTAGTTGCCTATACAGCCGATGTAAATTAATTAGCATGTTTAGAGTGCGAATTTCGATTCATTGAATAATTGCAGTTCTGTCTTTTTGACTTCTTTATTGTCATACTGTTGTATAGTATTGAATTAATTATTTACTGTTTCTGTATACTTTATGGAAAAAATCTTGGTTTTACAAACTTCATCAGAATTTATTAACGGTAAAAGTGTTTAATTATTTTTAGAGGATTCCCTACATAGTAGTCTCTTCATTTTTATTATCATTCTAATTGCATTTCTACATAAACTTACAAGAAGCTTTAGACGAGGCAAGAGAGAAAATAGTACTCATAGGAGACTGGAGTGCAAGACGAGAAAAAGAAACTATCGACAGAAATAGTATTAAAATGATCATTCTTTCATATAAATTAAATATCAACGGACAACTTAATGTTAAGCCCGAGTATAGAAGATAATTAGAAATTTGTATTTTAAGATAATAATGCTAAAATCTTTGTAGATTACATAGTAATCACCCAATACTACAATAATTTGAAACAGAAAAGTTTCAAACCACAGAGTAGTAACATATACTTGACAAGCAAGAACAAATCATAATAAAATATTATCATACACATTGAAAATTAAAAAAGTATGACAAAAATACCAACAATAAATTGACAAATAACTCGTCCTATATGAAAACAAGAAATTGATATAGAAAATGAATGATCGATAGGGGTAACTTTTTGATTAAAGCGGTGCAGGTGTCTGCACATCCGAAAAAACACAATGGTGGAATAATTAATTATTATTAAAAAACTTAGTAAAACAAAATAAAGCAGTTTTTAAAAACTATATGGAGACAAATACACAGACATTAACAAAATGCGACAAAAGGAAGGAAAGTAATATAAGTAGTGACGAGGGCAATGAAGGATCGGATTAAATTCGGGTAAAAAATAAGAGAAGAATGTGGGTGGAGTTACAGAAACCTCTGGACAAAAATCAGGGGATTTCAGACAAAACGCTAACTAGTATGAGCCGAATAAGTTCAAGATGGATAAAAAGAAAATACTACCTAACTCGGTCAAATTGTATTTTTTATATTAAAACGCTATTTGGTTGCTTTAGATGATTAATAGCCTAACAGTATCGCTTCATTGTTAAATAAGTATCGTCAGAAGTGATGTTTGTTTTGACATTATTTAATCAATAATCTACATATTATATATTTCAAAACAAATATACTACGAAGTAATCTTTTGGTGTTTTTGTTTGTTTAAACAAACTTCCTTCGAAATCTTCCTTCTGTTTCAAATACGTAGCCGACATCATACTCACATATTATCCTAACAAAACTGAGGAACACATTCAATAACTTCCAACAATTATCTTTCACTATGGAAATAGAAACCAACAAAAAATGTCATATATAGACACAATATTAATACATGAAGACAATAATAAAATTACAAGAATCTGGTACCAAAATTCCCTTTATTAATCCAGAATCATTCACAAAAAAACTCGTCAAATTTAATATTACACCAGCTTTTAGCACAACAGCAAAATCTTATCTATAGTATACTAATTAATATAAAAAACAAAATCAACTAGAAAGATATATACAACGTAGTCTACAAAATTAATTGCAAGGAACGCAGTAAAAATTACATTGGATCTACGTCTAAACCACTAAAATGCAGCCTGAATCAACATTAATCGGACACTAATATTAAACCCAAGAGCACTGCATCACAAAACACGCAAACGAACAAACACATTTGTTCGACTACGAAAATATAACAAGTCTGGGAATGGAAAACAACGCAAACACGCAAACGAACAAACACATTTGTTCGACTACGAAAATATAACAATTCTGGGAATGGAAAACAACGCAATAAAACGTACTTTATTGGAAATACTGCACATTAAAACAGAAGAAAATGCTTGCAATAGTAAGAAAAATATTCCCGAGTTACCACCACCACCAGAATACGAAGTCATACCTACTTCCAAAAAACATAGATGGCACTAAAGTAGCCAAAGCCACTAAATAACGTTTAAATAATAAAATTACAATTAAACAAATAAGTACATACACTACTGTGATCAAAACGTAAGGTGAATTTGTTTATAAAATGTAAACCAAATCAATTTCATCCCCTTCAAAATAATCCTCGTCAGATAAAACGCACTTTTGCCAACGCTTTTTCCAGTCCTCCAAACAGTCGGAATAGTCTTTTTCCTGTATAGCATTCAAGACTTCCTTCGATTCGGTTTTTATCTCCTCAATCGTATCAAAACGATTACCCTGCATTGGCCTTTTGAGTTTGCTGAATAGCCAGAAGTCGCACGGAGCTAAATCAGGTGAATACGGTTGTTGCAGAACGATATGAATCGAGGTTTTGGCAAAAAAGTTGAGAAGAACCAATGCAGTATGAAATGCTGCATTATCGTGATGAGGGAACCAAAAATTGTTCGTCCACAATTTCGGTCGTTTTAGCCGAATAGCTGCATGCAAACGACGCATAACGCTCAAATAATATTCTTTGTTGACAGTTTGGTCCGGCGGAAGGAATTCACAATGTATCACACCACGATAATCAAAGAAAACTTTCAACATGACCTTGATTTTCGATCGACTTTGCCGAGGTCTTTTCGGTCTTGCTTGACCTTTTGCTCGATATTCGCTGGATTGGTCGGTAGTTTTAGGGTCGTATGCGTAAATCTAAGTCTCGTCTCCAGTAATGATGTATTTCAAGTGGGCCCGATAATCAGACAGCACAATTTCACACACATTAACGCGACGCTTTTTTACCAAAAAACTGAGCGATTTTGGCACCAATCGAGACTTGACGCGTTTGAGACAGAAAACAATCCTTCAAAACGGTTTGGGCTGAGCCAAATGAAATTCCAACACTATCAGCGAGGTCTCTAATTGTCAATCGACGATTTTTAAGCACCAAATCTTTGATGTTTTGGACGTAGCACTCGTCGGTAAACGTTGATGGTCGTCTAGAGCGCGGTTCGTCTTCAATACGTTCTCGGCCCGTTTTGAATTCGTTGTACCACTTATAAACGGTTTTTTGTGCCATAGTTTGATCACTAAAGGCCTTCCACAACATTTTCAATGTATCCGCACAAGAATATTCGTTTCGCATACAAAATTTGATGCGTTCTTTGCTCAGCACCCATTGTAAATATCGAAAAATTCACTTTTGGTTGTTTAGAAGAACACGTGTAACTCGGAGATATTTAAAGCTGCTGACAAACAGATGCTTGGCAAATGTTATACAGTCCTAGCAATTTAGGAAAAAAATTTAACTGCCTTCGTAATGCCTGGGAGTTTGAAATGACAATTTCACCTTACTTTTTGATCGCAGTAATATACTTCGCATAGTAACATGGGAATGTAAAAACGTATTACATATTTGTATTTTTAAAAATAAATCGAGCTTTGGCTAAAGTTTGGTATAGAGCAGAGCTGCATAAAATCAAAAAACATCTGTCGTCAATGTATTTCAAATTACTCTAATCTTATTTGAGCGACAGAGAATTTAGCGTCATGTTCTAACTTCCCAATAAAACCTTGTGATTTTCAAGAAAGCATTTTGGGACCATTTTTTAATGTACAATACACATCAGACCTTTTAACAATTACAGCAATAACCAAGTACAGTTTCTGACGACATCGACATTCAGGCAGATTAGTATCGCTACTAAAATGGATAATTAAAAAATACTGATGACCACGAGTACAAAATACGTGGAAATTTATCTAGATAAAAGTCTGACCTCGAAAAATTATAATAAAGTATCGTATCAACTGAAAATCCAAACTAATCATAGTAAACAAAACTTATTATCTACAAAGTGATAATATAAGAAATCTGAATATGTTGGAATAGAGCTCTAGGGATGAGCAAGCAAATACAACATTGCTATTTTGCAAGCTAGTCAATCTAAAATTCTACCTATGGTAACAGACGAATCTTGGTACGTTAGTAATTTTAAAAAAATTTCTGCAATGCACTTGACCTCATCACGACTAATAAGTGCACAAAAGCGATGCTTTTTTAATGAACATATTAGCTTGTAGATTCCTACTGTATTCCGATTGCTAATTAAACAAAAATAAAACAATATGAAATATTAAGATTATTTCTAAGATAATTGTTAATAGCAAAAACAATCGTAGACTCTACAGTGTCTATAGATACTAAAAAAACATAAAAAATTGCATAGGCTTCATTTACTTGTTGATTTAGGTGTGTAAGGACTTTTCGCCTTCAATTAGTATAGTAGAAAGATGGGATATTGAATTTGAACGTGGTCTTACAAGCCTTGAAAACGATCTACGTCAAGGACTTCCAAAAATAACAACACCAGAAATCATAGAAAAAATATATTATACTGATTGATTTTTAGTACATCTACATTAGTATCCTAATTTGGTATCATTTCGAGACATTATTGTTCCATTGGGATTTCTACTGTTATAAAATGGTTCAGTACCAAATGAAAATTAACCGATTTCTAGCACTATGATCAACATTTGTTGCGCATAGAATAGAGTTGTAGATGATCTATTTGTTACAGATAAGAATTCAAACGAGTCTGATAAGATATTTCTCTGTTAAAAATGGTTTTGGTATTAAAGCAGAAATAAGTCGAGAAGATAATGAGGGCATAATAAATTAGAGCAGTGGAAATAAAGCTGTAATCCATCCAGATAATGTTTAGTCGTGCTGCAAAATTTTCTATCCTGTTTGTTGCTTATTACCATAGAGGATATAAATAAATGAATTACAATTATTGGACAAGAAAAGAAATTAGCAAAATTCAGAGAATACTTCACAAGTGAAAGAAGTATGAGAGTTAGATTTATAAAATTAAGTACATGTACAATCAGGTTCTTTTTATTTACAATTCAAAATTGTTTGTAAACATCAAAATAAAACTATAGAATCTGAGCAGTCTTATTTTCAAGCTCTTTTATTTCCTTAATAAAATCCAATTGATAACAATAATATTATTACCATGCAATTTACTATGTTGTTCAATAAGTTTTCGGCTCGATAAGAAAGAGCGTTGCCATTAGTCTATTTTTTTTTGTTATATTTTGTTATATTCATATGAATGTATGGGAAGTTTCATTTTAATCTGCCAATTAATTCTTTTTAGTTTTGGAAAGTTTAAAAGCAAATGAACTATATCAACGAATGTTGAAAGTACGTAAGGACTCTTTGCCTTCAATTAGTACAGTAGAAAGATATGTTACTGAATTTAAACGTGGTCGTACAAGTCTTGAGGACGGTCCATGTCAATGACATCCGAAATCAACAACAATACCAAAAATCGTATAAAAAATAAAGGATATCGTATTGGAAAATCGTTGAAGTAGAAGCCATTTGGTAGGCATTTCATTGGGCAGTGTAAACAATATTTTGACTGAAGTATTAGGTTTCAGAAAGATATGTGCACAGTGGACACCGCATTCGTTAAAACTGGAACAAAAACACATTCGAATGCAACTTTCCCAACAACATTTAGAGCGTTTTCGAAAGGATAAAGTGGATTTTGTGCGTCGATTCATTACTATTGATGAGGTTTAGGTTTATCACCATGATCCTGAATCAAAACAAGAGGCTAAAGAGTGATGTAAATCTGGTTCTGCGGCTACGAAGCGAACTCGTGTCCAGAAATCGGCCAAAAGGGTGTATCAGATTTTTGGGATGCGAAAGGAATTTTGTTTGTGGATTACTTACAAACTGATAAAACAATAAATTTTGAATATTATTGTAACCTTTTGGACCAGCTAACGGAAGAACATTGTGCAAAAAGAACTGGTTTGCAGAAAAAAAATCCTTTTTCATCAAAACAATGCACTGTATCTCAAGAGCATTTTGACAATGGCTAAAATGTATGATTTAAAGTTCGAATTGTTGTTCGAATCCACCGAATTCACTAGCAACTTCCATCTTTCTCCAAACCTACGAAAATTCAGGCGTGGAAAGCGTTTTTCACCATATGTTGAGGTCATAACAGATGAGGAAGCATATTTTGCAGCCCTTACAGATTCTCACTTCAGGGATGGAATACGTAAATTGGAATCTCATTGTAACGGAAGTGTATTGATATTCAGGGAGACTATACTGAATCATAAAGTGTATTTCAAACCATACAATTGCGTTTTTCTTATTGAACCGCAAAACCTATTAAACAACCTAGTATATAAATATATTTATATATAGTTAAATTTTTGCAGTAAAGACTGATCAAAACACGAAAATCACAAGGTTAAATCAAGGTAAAAAATGCACATAAAGATGGAAATATTTGACTTCACATGCAAATTTACGCACGAGTCTTTATTTTTAAATTGAATTTCCATATTGGTTAGCAAAACTAGACAAAAACAACACAAAGCAAACCAATACATTAATGCCATCTCGGAATTTATGAGATAACGGCACTATAATCGTATGCAAGCTTTAGAATGGCATCAAAATTATAATAATAATCTTGGCTAATTTTTATCTCGAAAGTGGATTGTTTAAGCGACTTATCTCATAACGATTTCACTTTAATTGAGCGCAGAGGTGCTCAGAATATCAATCATCTCTACCTTAAAAACTAGTTGTAACTATATGTAAACCAACATAATGTGACTCTCTAGTGCCTTGTGTGATTATTAAAAATTTATTAACCACGATTTTAATACAATAGGATAGCGGAATGACTTCTGGAAGTGCAGACAAAATAGGTACGAAATTATTGTGCAAAAACCACAATTATAGTATAAAATAGAGCATGTCTTGAGTGAACAGCGTTCTTAATCGAGGGTATTTA
Organism: Helochares maculicollis; assembly: GCA_033557835.1. Lineage (NCBI taxonomy): Eukaryota > Metazoa > Arthropoda > Insecta > Coleoptera > Hydrophilidae > Helochares > Helochares maculicollis. Next base: position 48,161 of record JAWQRO010000049.1, on the reverse strand, counting down.
ATTGTTAAACTACATAAAATTGGATAATTTATGGAATAGGAGCGTCGAGCGTTCGGAAACCACGCGCCAAGTTCAAGTGGAAATAAACTGGCCTCTCGATATGACCTTTTTAAACAATTTAATTAATAGTTAAGAAACAAATCGGAGCGGCAACCGAAATGAGTCACAAAGATTCAATTAAAAAAAATTAAAAGTGGCGCCATTAATTCCCAGACGTCAGGGAGCAGTGGTGCCGTCTGTCCGTCACGATCTCTGCATGTTCTGCTTACAACCAAATATCATGTATAAACGATACGACTATGGCTGAGCGCGACGAGGGCGCCCTCTGCGTAATCAACGTAAAGACCCTGGCGGTGATTCTGGGAATTAACGGGGCAAAAATCCATTTTTGACGTCTTCTTCGTAAGTGTCGTATGTGCTCCACGATTTTTTGCGAATTCCTCCACAAATACGTCCTGAAATTCACCCGGTAGGCCGAAAGTTCCTCTTGTGCCATTTGAATAACCATCGTTGCGTATTGAGCGTAAAGTATCGACTTGCAGCTACTTGAGTGAATGACGAATTTCGCCATCGCGAAAATTGCACCATTTTATCCTTGAATTCGACCCGAAGCGCTCCAGGCCGTGCGAAAATGAAGATTTATAAAGATTTAATATTACCACAAGTCATTAGAAGTCCCGTGAGTCCGATTAAGTGTATTTTTAGGGCTTAAAAAAATTCGCCGAGATTGAGGTTAGGTCAGCCTATTTTAACAATTTTCAAACAGTATTCGCGTAGAGTGCTGCAAATCGACGTGATTGGACTTTTACAGGTTCAAACGAACTGCTATTTGGGCAATTAAAGCGACTTGCGAGTGCATCGTAGTACTTTGAGTGGATCGTATCAAAGGTGTGATTGTTAGCAGATTGTTTCCAGGGTCGATATGGTGATTAAGCACAGCTTGTTAAACGTTAATGTATATAGTGGCAGTGTACATCTTATTAGCGTCAACAAAATCTGTACGAATAAGATGCGAAAAGCGGAAGCTCTTTTCATTCGACCCCGAATCGGCTACAGAGCCCTCAACGATCCAGGGGACTGACACAAATACAGTCGTCGCCAGCAACATGCCTCCCTGACATTTACTTGATGTTGACCTTCGTTTTTGGCTGCTGTACCCTAATATTGTGAGGTGAGTTAGTTTACTTGAAGCGTCTACTTTGGTTGTTACAAAACATTTTATCCTGCTTATCTAAACTACAATGAAATAAATACGTTCCAAGATATACGCAACACTCGAAAAGGGATTGCGATAACGCAATTGCCCGTTTCAATTTCATAGTGTAATTAATATTATCATGAGCTCATTATCGATTACACCAATTTGTTTTATGTCCACAGTATCGCTCGAAAGATTAATTTAATGTAGGACTTTACCAACCGTTACTCATGCTTCATTTGTTTTTTTGTATGGCTTAAATAGGTGATAAAAGTAATAATTTACAAGCGTTGGGACAAGAAATGTGTATTTTGGCTTACAGAAAGTGTATGATTAATTACAGCTGGAGTATAATTCCTTAACATACATTTGTAGTAAACAAATTTTTAACGGATTTATATAATTTCATGCTATGAGAAAAAGGTTTCTTTTGCTTCCTTTTGTCTTCATCTATAATCCAATGGAAGAGGCCATACTCCATTACCATTCTGTAAATAATTTTCTTCCATTATTTGTAAACATTTTGTATTCTTATTATATAAAGTAGTCATTTGATCAGTAAGATCTATTTCACTCATTTCTTTGCCGTTCTTTTGTCATCGTTTTAGGAGTACATTATATACGTCACATCTTACCATCTTATGAATAGATTCTTATTTTCATTACATACAAATTTGGAATCTCCTTTATTTAGTTTTGGTATGTCTATTGGTCTAGTTATTTTATTCCTACTGTAGATATCTATAAGAGCAAATTTTATATGTTGGAATACTTTGACGGAACGAAAGAATCTATGAAAACATTCAAACAAGTATATCTCTGATTTTGTTTCAGTAAATTTCAAGATAACTATTTCTCTCAATGCTATTTTATTGTAACTGCGTCACGAAATGGTTATTTTGTGTTTGTTATTAAATTTATTATTATGTAAGTTGGTATTTTTACACCATCTTGGGTACGTGGCAAATATGGCTTTATCCTTGCAGTACGATTTTTGAGACCCATGCTGACAGAAATACATTTTGAGTTGTATACCGATAGACTTAGTGAAAAACGCACATGAGCAACTATTTTTATGTTTTGCAATTATTGTTTGGTGCTTTTGGATTTATTGTGCATCACTTTCTTATCTCCCAGCTCTTTCATTTATCCTTATGGTGACTACAGTCAAACGGGGAAGCAACAAAATTAGTAAGTAAACATCATAGCTAGGTTTTCCTAATTAATTAACGTGAAAATACGCATTGTGACTTTCCACACATTTATTCAATATATGCTCATATTATATTCGAGTCTTATCTCACCTACATTTTGACCCCACATTTTGGAGGCTTCATTGTTATATATTGCTTAACACATTGAAGACTGCATGTCCATCATTGGGTGACTCCGGTACAATACCGGCTCGTGTTCACATGGGTGAGCAATCGATGTTTTACTTGGGCACCACTTGTACTTCGGTGGACATGATTTAAATACAAAGCATGTACAGCCGAGCCCATAAAGAGATACATTTAGCTTAATATAGAATTTATTTTAAACGATTTTTTGTTAATTCAAACAAAATTGATATGTTTGGAAGATTTTCAATTTAAAATAAAAAGTATTTAGGGCTCAACTTTTAGCATACATTTTATTAAAATATCTATGATTCAAGCTACTAAATAAGCTTTATGTAACATATTTATAATTTTTTTTTAAATTCGATACAAATTGGTATTTTGCATTTTTCGCAAATTGTATAAATTTTGTTTGCATTCATACAAGCATATGGATATCCATTTAACAGGGATATATGTTTGTAGCTAAGAGTGCATCGTTTTCTTGCTTGTCATTTTTTGTACAAGAAGTTCTATGAATTTGGAATTTGCATTATTTTACCTCTTTAATTTTGTAATACAAATAATGAGCATTCACTACAGTTGTAACAGTAATAACATGAAATATCGATACGCTGCTATTTGGTCTAACAAATCTATAAATGCCTTTCCTTTGTTGTAATCTGTCACGTTGGCTGATTTACAGATTTATTTGCCCTTAATACATCATTTTGTCCCAATATTATTTCTTAGCCTTTTTATATTCCCGTATTACTCTACGAAGTATACTAAAGGGAAGCTGTTGGGATTATGAAAAAATTTGACCTTGAGATTTTGATCTTTTTTGGCATATTGTCTGTGTGTATATAAATGTAAACACAATAGCGGTCAGATCGTTTGAGGTGGAGTGATTATATTTAATATATCACAAACACTTAGATCTGTATTAACTTTTGAGGCATGTAGGGCCACCGGAAGTAACTGTTTACCTACTCAGTTTTGAACTTTTTCAAGTAAAGTAGTCTTTAAAACTAAGCTATCAGATGGAAACTTTGTGTATATCTTAAATATCACAGAGAATTGACAGATACAAATTTTCAACATGATCGGAGCACCGGAAGTGCTATTTCTATAATTTTGAAAATCCCAGTTTTAGTAGGCCTTGGAATACAAAATTTTACGAAATTGTTACAAAAATAGTAAACATGGAAAATATAGCAATAGCAAATAGTTTCGTGTAAATTTAAAAACCGGAAGTGGGACTTTACCGGCATAAAATCGATTGTTTAGTTATGAATTTATATTCTAAAATTGGAACCATAATTTAGTTATGAATTGACATTTTAAAATTGAAGTCTTTGCAAAAGGTGTTTACAATTATTCGATATTACAGACTAGTTAAGAATACACAAAGCATTGCACATTACACAAAGAAATATTAAAAATATTTCGATTCCGATTATAAATGCGTATCTCTGTTTATCAGCATTATTGCAAATGATATGCTAGCGTGTCAATTATCTGTGTAGAGAGCTTTTGCATAATCGAAGAGATCATTCATCAATTCGATCACCACTTTTTCTGCAATAAAAACATCGTCGCCCTTTTTTATTTCTGAATATACTTTGTATGACCATGGGTGTCTTCCAGCAGCACAAACTATAAATAATTTTATTCTATATTCACATAATTTGTTTGGAGTATATTGTCTGAAGGGTACATTGATTGTATCAATACAAACTTCTTGTCTTGGAATGTGTGTCGAAATTTTTTATTAATCGTATTAAGTATAGCGAATATTTTGTATGATTGGTCGTATTCCTCCCTTTGCATGTTATCACAAAAATGAATATTAGCCAATAATTATTGGAATCTATACCTAGTAATAATTTTGGATATGTTATTTTCCTCTGCTGTATTTGTGGATCGGTAATCTCGAATTTTTGGGTACTGAAAAGCACCGATTCATAGTATAGTTGTAATGAATTTTCGCAGTGTCAGTATCGGACCACGGTTTTAATTATAGAAATCAACTGGGCATTTCCCAGTTGCGACATCGTGAGTTGCTGCAAAATTGTGCCGAGTTTTTGGAAATGTGTTTTTGCTACCAGTAACAAGATCCCGTGCTGACAAAACAAATGAAAGTATAGAAAGTTCAATTTCTATGTCAAATATGTTTGGGGCAATCGATACTATCTGTAGAATGAAACAAATACACAATCACGCATTCCAATTTACTCTCAGTAGACCCTTGTTTTGTCATTTTGATTATATTTTTATATTGCTATGTAAAACCAATTGTTACCAATACAACAAATAACATCGGGTTAGACATCAATATAATGTCAAGGCACAAATAAAACTGCGTTTATATAGATGTCGCAAATCTTCATAGCCATAAAAATGTAGGAATGTGCAAAACAAAAAAATTACTCCGCAGTAAACATGCTGTCAACGAGAATGATTTTAAATGTTTGGAACAGGTGACTTTAAATTAAAATAAATCTAGGGGTAAATGTCTACCTAAAATTATTGTATCGATAAAAATTTATAAATGAAATAATATGTGTAATTCACAATAAAAAAACATAATGCCTGTCCATATGTGAGAAATACGATTTTGCAATGCAGCCTTCGATGTGTTAAAACTGGGTCACCCTTAAAATGAGTTATATTTTCATAAATTGATTGACTACAAACATAGTTGATTTTTGGTGTCACTTCAAACGGAAGCTAATTTCCTTGTTTTTGAATTTCTTTATGATTTCCAATTTCATGACTTCGTACACTTTTGGCCATCAATCAATCGATACGCCTCATCTGCACATTTCTGCAATTTGAAGAAATAAATCAAAAGTTCTCACAAATGATGTTTATTCGGCTGAAATCTCTACATTTTCACTCATGACAGAATATATATTAAATTGATTAAAAAAAAACAATATTTTAAGGTTATGTTGTCAACAGATCTCCAACCCAGTCCAATTTTACGATAATAATAACATTTTAGATCTGATAATTTTAACCATAACTTACTGGTGGCGCCAAATTTATTCAATACAGCAGAAACTTATTTCTACAACTCATAAATTTTTTGAGCGTCTACTTTAGACAATCATTAATTGAGTGTATATAATAAGTCTTATTATCAAATGTTGCCCTTTCAAAGGAAAAAGCAGTTCTAGTAGAAACTGTAGTCAGCCTGTTCAATAAAATATTAGACGACGGAAAAATTTTCACTGTAGATTACAATCGAATCTCTACAAATTGCTTCTTTCTTGCCTGGAGAAGCGTCTTTTGCAATACACCGCACTGCGCTAACATGCTTGGTTTAGGAACGAGTTTTCAACTATACACCACATTCACTAATTTAAATTAATTATAGAGAAAAACAAGGAAATGAAATGCCTCTTCTACCTATCGTTCATAGACTACGCTAAGCAATTCGACTCTATATCCTATATCACCATGTGGAGAGCCTTACAGGACTGTAATGTCCTTTCAGTGACTATAGAGGTCATACAAGGCTTATACAGGAAAAGCACAAGTAGAATAATTTTAGACAAAACAGGCACTGAAATTGATATATGTATGTAAAGACATTCGTCAAGGTGTCCCCTTCTTTCCTAGAATTTTTATTACTGGTCTTCAAATCATCATGAAAGAACTAAAGTTAGAAAACAAAGTTATAGACATCAATAGCCAATTTTTAAGTAATGTCAGGTTTGCAGATGACATCGTACTTTTCACAGAAAATTCGTCTCATTGGGAGTCAATGATAAATGTAATTAAATGTATCATCAAAGTTCTACACCTATTGCTGTGATCAAAAAGTGACATGAATTTGTTTATAAAATGTAAATTCTTTATTTATTCTTCCAACTCATTTTCATTCTTTTCAAAGTATTCCCCGTCTTATAAAACGCACTCGAAATAGTCTTTTTCCGGTATAGCATTCAAGACCTTCTTCAATTCGGTTTTTATCTCCTCAATCGAATCAAAACGGTATCTCTGCATTGGCCTTTTGAGTTTGCTGAATAGCCAGAAATTGCATGGAGTCAAATCAGGTGAATATGATGGTTGTGGAACGATATGAATCGAGTTTTTTCCGAAGAACCAATGCAGTATTGACGCATTTGAGACACAAAAAATCCTTCAAAATAGTTTGGGCTGAACCAAATGATGTTCCAACACTATCAGCGAGGTCTCTAATTGTCAATCGACGATTTTCAAGCACCAAATCTTTGATTTTTTGAATGTGGCACTCGTCAGTAGACGTTGATGGCCGTCCAGAGTGCAGTTCGTCTTCAACGCATTCTCAGCCCACTTTGAACTCGCTGTATCACTTATAAACGTTTTTTTTGCCATAGTTTGATCACCAAAGGCCTTCCGCAACATTTTCAATGTATGCGCACAAGAATATCCGTTTCGCAAACAAAATTTGATGCAAGTTCTTTGCTCAGCAAAATCACCCATTGTAAATATCGAAAAATTCACTTTTGGTTGCTTACAAAAGTACGTGTAACTCGGAGATAATTAAAGCTTTTGACAAACAGAGGCTTGGCAAATATTTTAGACAGACCTAGCAACCTAGGAAAAAAAATTACCTGCCTTCCTAATGCTCGGGAGTTTGAAATGACAATTTCACCTTACTTTTTGATCACAGTATTATGAAAACAAAAATTATGACAAGCAACATAACGTCACCAATTTACGTCAACGGTATATGCTTAAATAAGTCTAAGAATGCACATATCTAGGCAAACAAGTATCGTTTAAAACATCTATGATGAGTCAATGAGACGTGTAAACATTGCCTGGAATAAATTTTAGGAGCTTCAAATTCTTAATATAAATAAAAATAAAGTGAAAGAAAATTGTAATCTTGTATCTTGCCGTCTCTCACCTATGCATCTCGAACATGGACTTTCAACAAGCGAGCAAGAAACAAAATATTAAAAACTCAAAAGCCATGTAAAGGAAAATTCTGAATATAAAACTGAGACACAAAAAGAAAGGCATAGATATAACAAAGAAAAACGTTGATCGATGCTGTAGAACACTGCAAAAGACTGAAGTGGAAGTGGGCCAGCCATATTGCACATATGAAAGATGAAAGTTGGGAAAAATATGAAAGGGACCTGACGGAAAGAGAAAGAGAGGCAGACGAGCAGAAAGATGGCTCGATGAAATTGTAAAAGCAATCAGAAAGGATTGGACAGAAAAGGCCGCTTACAAGGATAGGTGGAGAAAATTGTAGGTCTTCACCCTATGGACATGTCCTTAATAAATAAAGAAAAAAGAATAAATATGATTATTAAATTGAAATTGAAATTAAACTTGGGCAAGAATTTTATGTGATATATTTAAAATGATTTTATTTTGTTTAATTGATACATTAAATGGCCTGGTAATAATGATATTGTTGTCGATTAGGTTTCTCTAAGGCAATAAAAGTCTTCTTAGCTTCTATAGATTGATCGGGATGTTTACAAACATTTTGAATTGTAAATAAAAGGAATTTAATCCTACCCTTACTAGGTTGGCCAATAAGTTTTTCGGTTTGATAAGAAAAACACAATTTTATGGTTTGAAGTATATTTTTTTATTCAGTCTCCCTGAACATCAATACAGTTCTGTTCCAACAAGATTCCAATTTATTAATTCCATTCCTCAAGTGATAATCTGGAGGGTATGCTTCCACATTTAATATGACCTCATCAATTGATGAAAAACGATTTCCATGCATGAATTTTTTATAGGTCTGGAAATAGACAAAAGTCGCTAGGAGCCCAATCTGGTGAATACGGTGGATGTTCCAACAATTCGAACTTTAATTTATGAATTTTAACTACTGTAAAAATGCTCTTGTGACAAGGTGCATTGTCCTGATGCCCTTTCTTCTGCAAACCAGGTCTTTTTCCACAAAGTTTTCCTTCAGCTGATCTAAGAAGTTACAATAATATTCAGAATTTATTGTTTTACAAGTTTGCAACTAATCCACAAACAAAATTTCTATTTTACCCAAAAAACTGATGCTAACACCTTCTTGGCTGATTTTTGGACCCGAATCGTAAGCACAAAATCCACTTTATCCTTTTGAAAATGATCTAAATGTTGCTGAGAAAGTCTCATTCGAATGAGATGCCTACTATAAGGGTTCTACTAAATTTTTTGCAGTCACTCGACGATTTTCCAATACAATATCCTGTATTTTTTCTACGATTTCTGGTATTGTTGCTGCTTTCGGACGTCATTGACATGAACTGTCCTCAAGACTTGTACAACCACATTTAAATTCAGCAACACATCTTTCTACTGTACTAATTGAAGGCGAAGACTCGTTACGCACTTTCAACATTCGTTGATAAAGTTCCTTTGCTTTTAAACCTTTCAAAAATAAAAATAATTAATTGACAGATTTAAATGAAACTTCCCATACATTCATATGAAGAGTCTACCAATATAACAAAAAAAAAAAAATAGGTTAGTAGCAACGCCCTTCCTTATTGAGCCGAAAACTTATTGAACAACAAGGAAATAAAAGAGCTTGAAGATAAGTTTTCTCAGATTCTATAGTTTTGTTTAGATGTTTACAAACAATTTTGAATAGTAAATAAAAAGAACCTGATTCCATATACACTTAATTTTATAAATCCAGCTCTCATACTTCTTATTACTTGTGAAGTATTCTCTCAATTTTGCAAATTTCTTCTCTTGTCCAATAATTGTAATTCATTTATTTGTATCCTCTATGGTAATAAGCAACAAACAGGATAGAAAATTTTGCAGCACGACTTAACATTATCTTGATGGATTACAGCTTTATTTCCACTACTCTAATTTATTATGCCCTTATTATCTTCTTGACTTATTTTTGCTCTAATACCAAAACCATTTTTAACAGAGAAATATCTTATCAGACTCGTTTGAATTCTTATCTGTAGCAAATAGATCATCTACAACTCTATTCTATGAACAACAAATGTTGATCATAGTGCTGGAAATCAGTTAATTTGCATTTGGTACTGAAAAATACCATTGTAACCATTTTATACCAGTAGAAATCCCAATGGAACAATAATGTCTCGAAATGATACCAACACAAATTAGGATACAAAAGTAGCTGTACTAAAATCAATCGAGTTTTCAATTGAAAATTTGGCCACTAGATGGCGAAAGGTTGATAACGAGAGTGATTTCAGCATTGCAAAACATTTAAGTAGGAACAAGGGTCTGAGATACCAACAAATTTTGTGGTTTTTATGTGCATCTTGTTTATTAATATTTTTAAAATGTCCGTACATAATTAAACATTATTCTAAGTATATCCTGCTACATTTTCATAAAAAATATTGAAAATTCAGCCATTAGTGGGGGTGAGAAGCAAGTCACTTCAAAAAAGTTTCCATGTTGTGTCATCTGGAATTTAAAAAACCGCAGGGATTTCTTAAGTACATAAATTTATCTTTAATTCCCTTCAAGGAATAAATAGAATATTGAGTTTTGATTTTTTTTTAAGGTGTAATAAAAAATATAACAAATTGCTCCTTTTGTTTTATAAAAAAGGTGTATTTGAAAAAGGCAAATTATTCATACTGATATCAGAGTATTTATGTATATGAAGTCGGCAGTTCTCAAAAACCTTCAGACCGATTTCACCTAAACTTTGCACACTTCATTTACATACTAAATAATTTTTGAATGAAAGGTTTTTTTAAATACAATTTATTTTTGAATTAAAACGTTTTTTGATTGCACCTTCACAAAAAATTCAAAAATTAATGTTTCGTGAATCCCTTTGTTCTAATTCAACACAACGTATGTACTAAAGAAAAACATTTGGTTTTTATAACTTAGGATGAAGCAATTTTGAGTTATCCTGACTACTCCATAGAAAAAAATTTTGAAGTGCCTCAGCTCTCACCATTATGACCATCATGAGTTTAATTTTCACTATTTTTATTAAGTAAATGTAGCAGTGCGTTCCTTTGCTCAGCACTTGGCAGTAGCTGCAAACCCGTATAACTGTTTGCCTATGTTGTTCAGACAATTGCTATGAAATTTGGAATTAATGAGTAGTTGAATCAATTTGATTTGAAAAACAAAAAATTTTTGCTTTTGGTGTTGTTTCTACACGTATATGAACAAACAGTTTTATAACAACCAACCAAGTCACTTCCATAATTTTATGTATATATATTCGAGCATTTGTTTGTTTATATTTCAGAATTGGTGTCGCTGAGAGGTGTTAAAAATCCTTGGATTAATTCTACTTGCTGCTTTCCCAGCTTAACGTAGACCGAGAACGATAGAAGAGAGAAGATTTGCAAATGTTGTGATCGCCCCTTACTTTAAGTAAAGTACCAAATGAACCGCTGTATAGAAACGCTTCCCTTGGTGCATTTTTAAGACTTGTTAAGAGTGTATCGGACGTTTTGAAGTGCACTGAAGGTTGAACAAAACCTTACTAAACAAAACTTATTTAAAAACAAATTGTTTTAAAAAGTACCTCGTTTAATAAACATCAAATATAAAAAACATCCCATTAAAAAATTCCTAACTAAAAATCGTCTCATTAAAACAAAACGTCTCATTTAAACCAAAGTTCCAATTTATAAGAACCAAATTTGAACTGGTAATTATTTAATCGTTCGTAGTAAATCAGTGTCTTAGTGTCGTTTGTGCAACTTTTAGTATTATTACAGTTATATCGTGATTAGATCGAGAGAAAATGTCAAGCCCGTCCCAGAAAATGGGTTTCCGCAAACAGTATTCAAGGTTTTCCTTTTCCAAATATAAAAGCAAAGACCGCAATATCGCTGAGCAACACGCTGGACTACTCAGAGGTTTCTAAACATGCTTTATATACATTATGCTCTTTAACACAGCCAAGATTTCAACCTGCTTTCAGATTTAAATTATGGGATTTTATTCGTTCTAGAATCACCTGCTTTGGAAGGCCACAACATCTACTTGAACAAGGGGAAAGATGACCAGATGCAGCTATGTGGCTACGAGAAGAACGTCTGTCGCCAATCGGTCTGCTACTTATTCATCGTACTTACAGGTGGCCTGCTCAGGCTGGTTTTCCACTGGCTGCCCCATTGGTACTTAAAAGCGACCTGCTCTCCCTGCCCGATTTCCAAGGCCCATTTCGTACTCATTACTGTAAGTACGGCCCTTCCAAAGCAAATCAAGCTGCCTTTTTCATGTTTAAACAAGTCTTTTGTCTTGTCTTACTGTTTCAAAACACATCGAAATGTACTTTTATTATAGGAACTCTTCAACGAGAAACACAAGACATACCATGTGAAGAAACTGCAAGTCTTGACGCCTGAGGGCATTGAAACTATGAAAAATAACAACAATTTGCTGAACAATCACAATTACGACGACATGGAAGGCTCCACAACTCTCTCCGTGCATTTTGAGCACGGCATATTCAGGGAGTTGAACAAACTGTTGCTGTTTACCTGCAAGAAAGTCACTTACGTCTGGGATTCAGATAAGCAAGAGTTTGTTAAACTCAAGGGCCTAGATCAAGGTGTCAGCAGCGAGATTTTGCACAGAAGCAAGCCGCTTTCAAAGAGCGAGCAGTTCATGAGGCGGATGGTTTACGGAGAAAATCAAATTGTTGTGCCCGAGAAGACAGTATTAAAATTGTTGTTCCTCGAAGTCCTTAATCCATTCTACGTTTTTCAATTATTCAGCTTCATACTTTGGTTTTCTGATAATTACTACTATTATGCAGCTGCCATCCTCCTGATGTCTATTTTCGGCATTACAATGACTGTCATACAAACTAGAAAGGTACGTCTTTTAATTTTTTAATTTAGTTTGCATTTAAGATGTTTATGTAAACATTTAAAACGAGTTGATTTCTTTTAAATGCTGAAAGTGCCATTGAAACAATTGTCTTTTCCTTACAAATTTCATTTTGAGCAAGCTCCTCATTAAAAAGATGTATTTATATAAAAATTTAAAGACAAGTCGTTTCCTATAAACTGCTTAAAAAATAGTCTCGTTCTAGCGCTAGTGCTGCCATGCGTCCTCTAATTACCCTTGATTTTGTTTCTATGAGCCTTAGGTTTTATAATCATAATTCCTCTTCAAGCTCAGAAATTCGCATATGTTTCACTTGCTCACCGCTGACTACTACCTTTATTCATCTTGATTTATATTCAGCCTGTTTCAGAATTAAGTTACAAAACTTAAAGGGGTGGTAGATACAATTAAAATAAGTGATAGGTTTTTGTTTGCATTTTGGGGCATAATTAGTAATCGAGATGTTAATTACATGTACATGTTAAGAACCACTGGTGGAATTTCCTATGACGTCGTTGGTTGAAGACAGAAGAATTTTACTGCTATTTCAAAGAATTCCCTTCTTGTTTACGCTAATGCAGTCAATTTCATACTAATATTTTCATTTAGATGTATTTTATTCATTATTTACGATTATGCAAGTTTGCTAAACTAGAAAGGTATAAGCTTTATTCAAAAAATGAAGTTTTTGCTAACATCTAAATCACCTGAACCTATTAAATACGAAATAAGAAAGAAACGTTCTTTTTATAGTGGTTAAAACCATGTAAATGAAAGTGCATGCTATGCTATTCTAAAACGTACAAAAAACCAGCGTAATAAATTACAACCACAGAAGCAACAGAAGCTCCATTAGTTTACTAGCGTATTTATTTGATTCAATATGTTAAATTTAACACCAGCTAATAAGATATTCAATTTGTAACTATTTAATTTACTTAATTTGATATTTAACAATATTTGCATTCTTCGTAAAATTATTATAATTTATTTTGTTATTTACGTTCTCGGCTCCTCGAAGATAATTTGCCCCTTCTGTCGATATCTGTTAAACCGGGTCATAAATTTATTCTTGTGCGTTGAATTTAAGTCGCTTTAGATCCAAAACTAAAAAGGTAAAATAAATGTAAATTGTTATTGACAAAGACATATTATTGCAATTTTGACCTGACTAATTTTCACTTTACAAATATGATTTACTTTGCGATGTACAATATAATCATCTTTCTTGCGGATAATATTTGACTTTAATGATTGTTTATGTTCTTTTTTCTGTTTCTATTTTATAAGAAAGGTTTTGTATTTATGAAAAAAATTAATGACGTGATTTTGATGTATCCAACGACCTGTTTTCATTGCGATGCCAGTATTTTTATAAAGATAACGGTGACGCTAGTTTGCGATGTATGATGTAATCGTCTTTCTTGCAGCAGAAGATAGTAATACAAAGCGATCTTTTTTTTAATGTCACATTCTATTTTAAACTATTCGAAAAACGCAGAGCTGTAAAATTTTACTTCAATGGTTGTTTTTCGTGTTTTTATTTCAGATGGACGGTTTTGCATTAGTGGAAAAAAAATAATATCAAGGTTTTGAAGGATCTAACGTGTTTGATTGTGATGCTGTTGTTTTTATAGCAATAACGGTGCAGTCGTGTCTGCATAATATTCTTTAACCCAGCATGGTCTATCAGCATCATTTCAATTATGCCAGGAGTCACAAATTAGCCAATTTTTCAACATTTTTATTTATACTTAGAAAATACCAGGTCGTGGTCACATTGGTGTTCTTAACATGTGGGTTAAGTATTGGAAATTAATTCTGTAATACCCTGTATAATGCTTTGTCATTACTTCTCTTACCACTTAGTTGTCACTATTGCTCTTCATCCCACTCCTAAAACCAAGTAAGCTAATTAGGACAATAATTTCTTTAGTATTTAAATGAGGTCTCCCTAAATTTAGTGTCAATATTTATTACCAGTTATACTTTGCCATAAAGCCAGAAGAGATGCTTTCATGTCCTATGAAATTTAAAGGGGCATAAGAACTCGCTTTTGGTCTCCAGTCCATAACATGTTTTGGTATTCTTGTGTTTTCACTCTCTGTACATGTTCGAACTAAATAAGTTGTTTGTCCACTATATCACCTATTATCAAGATTTTTGTTTCCTTAACTTGATAGAATACCTGCAAGGTGAACCGTTAGTTTCGGGTTGATCTGGTACAAATCACTTTACTAGCCACCTTCTAATTGCGGTGGAAGGTTTGCGGTTTGGGGCCAAAATCTCCTGTTGTTATTTTGTCTTTCCTTCTTCTTGTGTTTGGGCGAGCTGGCGGCACTCGAGTTGTCAGTTGGCACACTGGCATCCAACATAGGCCGCAAAATCCGGCGCCTTGCATTTAGAAACCAATTGTTCACTTGGAACAGAGTTACATTGGTTTGGGTTGCTATGTGCCTCTTCTCATCTTCTGTTGGATATGGATGCTCCATATTTTCCCTTGCACTCACGCAAACATACTAATTATTATATTTGCATTTACACAGCATCACTCTGAACCGAAGAAGATAATTCAAATTGCCGCCTTTAAAAACTGTCCAATCAGAAAATTAATTCAGCTGACATTTGAAAAGCCCTTCTGATTGGTCAATTAACTTTTATGAACATTTCAAACTGAAACACTTATTAATGTTGTACCTACTAATCTTGGGTATTATAAGTTTACATAGCATTTTTAAATAATCAGAATATTGCACAGTCCCAGTAATATTACTATATTTCTTGTTCCTTCCTCTAGAAATAACACATAGACCCATTTGTTCGGTCATTCAATCTTCCATCTATTATCACAAGTTTTGTTTTCTTAATATCTCCTATTCTAATGTTTGTAACTATTCTACTCTGCCTTCCTGTTTCCCTTTTCACATGATGGGTTTTAAAGATGGCGGTTTGAATGGAATTTGGAATGATTTTGAATATTACTAACAAATAAATAAACAAATTGTAATAATTTCAGAATCAGCGCAACTTGAAGTCTACGGTTCACAGCTCAGATGTTTGTGGTGTAGTCAGATCGGTATCTAAGAATGTGATAGGGGACGTCAGTGAACGCACTACAATCACCGAAATAGTTTCGACAGAGCTGTTGGTTCCTGGCGATATTTTGGAAATTCCACCACATGGCTGCATTATGCAGTGTGATGCTCTGTTGCTCACTGGAAATTGTATCGTAAATGAATCCATGCTTACAGGTAAATTTATTCTACTAATCCTCGGTTTTTATTTATATAACTACATGCTTCAAAGACAAATCTTTACTCTAGGTGAATCTGTACCGGTAACGAAGACTCCTTTTCCAAATATACCAAATTTATACTATGACCCCAAAGAACATGCAAAACACACGCTTTTCTGTGGAACCGAAGTCATCCAAACCAGATACTTTGGAAACGAAAAGGTTTTGGCTATCGTCATCCGAACTGGCTTCCAAACTGCCAAAGGAGGACTTGTGCGCAGCATTCTTTATCCACCACCAGTAGACTTCCGTTTCGAAAAGGACTCCTATCGTTTCATAGCGCTTTTGGCCTTAATAGCAGGATTAGGATTCATTTACACCATTATTACTAAAGTAAGTGTAGATCTACATTCTCAGCTTAGAAAGCCGTCTTCATTTTGATACCTAAGACTCAACTTGAATTTTTAGGTTCTTCGCCACATACCCCCCGGAGATCTAATTTTAGAAGCGTTAGATCTAATAACAATCGTAGTGCCACCAGCTCTGCCCGCCGCGATGACCGTCGGGCGGTTCTACGCCCAAAAACGTCTGAAACAAAATCAAATCTTCTGCATTTCTCCTCGTAGCATCAACGTGTCAGGATCCATAGATTGCATTTGCTTCGATAAAACCGGCACCCTAACAGAAGATGGCCTCGATCTACTATGTGTGGTGCCCATAACGAACAAATTCTTCGGCGCCCCGAAGAAAGACGTGCACACGTTGCCTTACAACTCGTTTCTGTGCGGCTTGGTTACCTGCCACTCTCTGACGATCATAGACAAGCAGATAACGGGTGATCCCTTGGATTTGAAAATGTTTGAAAGCACCAAATGGCTGATGGAAGAACATGACACGTCGGACAACACCAAATTTGATATGATTTTTCCTACAGTATTTAAGCCGCCCGGTCACCAAATCACTTATGATAATAAGGAATCGGATGAAGAAATGCAAATGGCCATTATAAGGGAATTCCCGTTCTCCAGTTCCGCCCAACGAATGGGCGTGATTATTCGTAAATTAGCGGGGGAGAGCTTCGAATATTACTGCAAAGGCTCACCGGAAATGCTGCTGAACTTTGTTCGGCCAGAAACAGTCCCTGATGACTTTGCCGACATCCTAGAGAACTACACCCAAGAGGGGTACCGAGTGATCGCTGTGGCTCACAAGGAATTGAAAATGTCCTACGCTAAAGTACATAAGGTGACCCGGGAGGTCCTAGAAAAAGACCTAACCTTACTTGGGCTGATCGTAATGGAGAATCGGTTGAAACCCGACACAACTCCTTGTATACAAGCGCTTAACGAAGCAAATATGAAAGTCGTCATGGTCACAGGCGACAATATATTAACTGCCATCAGCGTCGCAAGGGATTGTAAAATAATAAGCGGAAGCCAGAGCGTCATTACGGTCAACGTGGATGGAAACGGGGTCAAACCGCAATTATTTTACACTCTGGCTAATTCAAAGGGTGGGGCCAATCGAAACGATATGAGCTTATTGTCAAACTCTGAGAGCATTGTCAGTTTGGAAACGGTGGAATCCCAGACGGTTACAAACAACAGTAATGTGACAAACGACCGACAGGTTGTTGCTCGACCACAATCAATGTTCAATAATTATAGGTTTGCTATGACTGGGAAAGTTTGGGCTGTGATTAAGGAATTTTACCCAGATTTAGTTCCGAAATTGGTTACCAGGGGGAGTATTTTCGCCCGGATGTCGCCTGAGCAGAAGCAGCAGCTGGTGCAGGAGCTACAAGCGCTCGGATATTATGTTGGTGAGTACTAGAATGTTTTTTGTGGCTCTGAAACACTGAATATTAAATTTCTTTGGAAGAAGCTATGTAAATACTTTTATGGCCATTCACGCAATATGTAGGTAACGCTCTTGTGAAAGCATATTGAACAGCATTACACTTTCTGTGTTGATGAATGTAAACAAGCGGCTTCGCATTTTAAAGTTTTTGTATTTGACTTTATACAATTGCTATATTTTTTGGGTTTTATTTTAGATTTTTTATACTATCACTATAGTGTCACGCATGTTTTATTGAAGCAACAAGAAGTAATGGGCAATATTAGCAAGTTTTGACCCAATATTTCAATTATTCTACATCGAGGGGTCTTAAACTAACTGATATATTAAATATACCAACATTTTTTTCATGGTAAAACTAATGAAATCAAAGAGTAAAAGTTTATGCTAAAATATTTTGAAATTAGTCCAAAATTGTCTCTCTAACCCACAGAAGCTTTTGGAAATGAGACAAGGTAAAGCATATATACCAGTACTAACACTTAATAATCAGAAAACGTCAGAATCGCTTGAAAATTTCATTAAAAAATCCATCAACTTTTACATTTTGGCGCTATTTTGTAAATTTGGCATGAGGAATTGAAAAATGTACATTAAGAATCTATGTACAAAACTTGAGACATGGATATAAAATTTATGATGGTCCTATGAAATGAAATAGCTGGTGGTTGTAACTAATTAACAGCTACCTATTCAATGCTCTACCTTCTTATTAAAAAACTTATTCTCGGCTTTCAATATATTCAGTTTAGTATCTTTATCATAGAGTAAATTTCAATATCATGCAATGAATGTCAAAACCTTAGTTGATACTTTTAATAGAGTACAGTGAAACAATTATGAATTTTTTAATATAGTACGACAAATATATTGCGATTGTTACTCTTAATGAGTATGTCAGACCAAAAAGTTTCTTACAACCCAAATTGTTATCGTTGCACAAACAGAGAGGATTCATTCCTAAAGGTTTATACCATTGAATCGGCCAATCAAAAATGATTATTTCTATCAATTAAGAAATGTCAAATGTAATGAATTTTCTGATTGGTTATTCCATAAAGGCGGCAATTTGAATGAAATGAATAAACCATTAACGGATTTCAATTACAAAATCTGAAGTACCTTCAACGTTACTAATATAAGTTGGAAATATTAAAGTTGGTACACTTTGATTTATTCATATTTTCATTTAATTTCTCTATTTAAAAACTATTAGAAGCTTAGTTAAGGGAGCAATACATATAACCGCCTGAAATTTGATCGTTTTTGAAAGGTTTATTGAAAAAGGAAAGAATAAATAAATAATTTTTAAATTCAGTACGTTTATTTATTATATATTAAAATTAAGGAATCAAATTACTAATATTATTTTTATCAAAAATGGCTGCCGTAGTAACTGATCTCCTAAGACCTTCACGGCAAAAGGCATAATTCGGCGGGATTTTTAGCTTCTGTTACAGCAATCTAAAATTAAAAAGTTTGTTTTGAGCTTGCTCATAAATCATTTATCTTCTAGTTGAACCAATAAAAGAACAAAAAATTCAAAAAGTTGTAAATTGGCACGCCTCGAAAAAAAAGTATATTTCACCCCTTTTTCGATAGTTTTTGGGTCAAAAATGGTACTTTTTGAAATTTTTTTGGCTTGTTTGAGGTTCAACTAGAAGCTAATACTATAGAGAAGATGTGTGCCAAATTTCATAGTAATCGGTTCATATCTTTTTGAGTTATCTTGCGTTAGTAGTACTCGTTTTTCTTCTTAAACTCTTCTTGACGTGCTTGACGAGATTGTTTGGATGTCAAAGATCTGTGGCGATTTTCTTAACTCACACTTTGGTCATTGATTTTGTCATTGTAGGACATGCATTGGCGACCAATAATTATCCCTAATAAGATATATGTGTATCCATCATTGAACAGTCCAGTGGATATGAAGGCACTAATTTCTATGATCTTTAGTTCAGATCTCAGGTGTTTTGGATAGACCCGCCAGATAGTGAGTTGAAACTCTTATTTGCATTGAGCGTGTAGCCACCCAAACACATTTTTCGAGTAGATCATCTCGAGATAAATCTTCAAAAATCGGCTCCATATGAGTTTGCACATCAGGATATAATGGAGCAGGATGTTTAATCTGTCTAGGATTTTTCTCTAAAGCTTCAGCTTTGCGCCACTTGCACCAGTTATCAAAACCAAATGGATAGTACTTGTGTCTTAGTGCGGAATTTGTGTCGCTCATACGATAGTATGTGGCTATAATAGCATCTTTTATGTCTTTCACGCTGTTTATGTGTCACCAAATAGATAATCCCAAATATAAAGAGAATTTTTTAACTAAAGCTTTCATGAGTTTACTCTTCCTCTCATGTGATTGTCTGTTGTAGTTTTTCAGAGTCGAGTACCCATCCTCTTCTGAACATGGCCAATTCATTTGCTTTTCACAACTTGGAAATCGTCAGCATACGGATTCAAATCGAGAATTCCTTTGAAGGTTTTTGAATCTCCATTCCCTATGAAGATTCTGTATTTGAGGCCAAATAATTCTTCAGATTGTGAAAACATTTCCTTTACAGCTTCGATTTCCATAGCGCCAAAAGAGCCGTTATGGTTTTCTTGACAATTTGGTTCATGTTCTTCAAACCATTCACAGTATTCTTCTGTATCTATTTTATCTTTACAAAGAGTATAAGCTGTATAGTAACTACTTTTAACGATTAAATCTACCTGACCACAGTAATAGCCAATAAGGGTTGCGACCCAATACAACGACTTCAAACCTTGCGTCTTCCATGTACCGTCCCCAGAAACTTTCAAATTCAAAATTGGCCGTTCATGTTTTTTGTTTTCAGCTTTTTCTTCATTGACAGATTTTACCTAAAAAGCTTAAACGATGATTGTGTTGAGGGGTGTATATAAGCTAGATGATAGCATTGTAGGAATTTTCACTTATACCATTACAAATGTTCACCATATTGCAAAATAAGTTGATGCTCTCCCTAGCAACAATTAAAAGATACATCACAAACAATCCTGCGATTTACTTCAAATCCATTATTAATTAATGGTCCAGAAAAAATATCTGCGGTCACACATACATAGCACAAACTGAAATATCGCAACAATGGTTTTAAAGTATTTTTAAGCAACTATACAGTTGCTATTTTCCTGGAATAAAGGAATATAAGAGTTCCGGACTTTTTCTTAACTGGGTCGTCAGTACAAAAGTCCCAAATGTTAGACTCTGAAAAGCAGGCGGCGAGATTCGAATGGTCCGGTAAAGGTGCTTGAGCGCCGAGTTGAGATGGAGCACTTAAATGACTTTTTAACCAATAAATAATGTGAATTTCATTCTAAAAATTTACAAGTATATTTTTGCGATGTTGTTTTAACTATTTATGCAAAAAAATCGATTTTTTTTCATTTGTACATGTGTCGCCCCCTTAATGCTTTTAATAGATTACTGTGAAACAATTGTGACTTTTTTAATATAATACGACTAATATATTGCGATTGTTTCTTTCATCCTAAACTGTCATTGCTACACTAGCAGGAAGCATTCAATTTATAATGTTTATGACAATTAATCGGCCAATCAAAATTAATTATTTCCAACAATTTAGAAATGTCAAATACAACGCCTATTGGTTTGTCCGTGAAGACGACAATTTCAATGAATTCAGTGAGTCATTAAGGGATTTCAATTACAACATCTGAAGTACGTTCAACATTCCTGTTTATATTAATAAGTTATTTTCGATGTATTCCTATTTTCTTCATGCATATGCATACTTAAGCGGAACGGACATGCCAAAAATACATTTTTTTCATGAAATAATTAATTTCACATACTAATGTAAGTTGAATGTATTAAAGATGTCACAAAACAAAGCCATTTTTGCTTTGCTTTTTCAAAAATCAATGCACTTTGCATTATTTATTTCCTCATCCAATTTCTCTACTCAAACACTATTGTTTTCAAGAACTGTAAACAGTTGTAAACCATTATACTACATTTGAATTTTATTTACATATATCAGTTTAGTACTATTATTCTAGTATTAAGACTGATTAATGAAAATAAACTAAATGCTGTTACTATAAAATAGTTTTTTTTTTACAGCTATGTGTGGAGACGGCGCTAACGATTGTGGTGCTTTAAAAGCAGCCCACACAGGAATATCCCTATCGGATGCAGAATCGTCAGTCGCCAGCCCATTCACGTCCAAAAATCCAGACATACGATGTGTAATGAACGTAATTAAGGAAGGACGAGCCGCCCTGGTCACCAGCTTTGGCATTTTCAAGTACATGGCTTCGTACAGCTTATGCCAGTTTATATCCGTGATGATTTTGTACAGTATTGATTCAAATTTAACCGACATTGAGTTCCTATACATTGATTTATTTATGATTTCCATTTTCGCATTTTTCTTCGGCCGTACGGAAGCATATGCGGGAAAACTAGTCAAAGAAACACCGTTGAACAGTTTAATAAGCTTTAGCCCTATCTTGTCACTTGTATTGCAGCTATTCTGGATTATATTCTTCCAAGTTGCGTCTTTCGTCCACTTGAAACAAATGGACTGGTACCAGCCATTCAATATCTCGGCCATGGAAGATAAAGACAATGTAGGTTGTGTCGAGAACTACACAATCTTCACCGTCTCAAGCTTTCAATATGTTATTTTAGCAATCGTTTTCAGCAAGGGTTACCCATACCGAAAGAGTATTTTCTCCAATTACGGGTTTATAGTTTCCGCTATATTAGTAACAGCCTTTTCCGTTTATCTCTCTGTTTGGCCTTGCCGTTTTCTAATCGAGCAGTTCGAGCTCGTGCTTCCGGAGCACTTTGAATTCCGATGGTACCTCCTTATTTACGCATTCGTCAATCTCATAGTCAGTGCCTTAACCGAGGTCTTCATCATCGACAAGCTGGTCTTTAAGAAGCTCCGCTTTAAGTTCCACAACATCTACAAGTCGAAGCGTAAATATCTCGCTATCGAGCGCGAGCTGAACCGCGACTCCAAATGGCCGATGCTAACGTCCACTTTCCAATCGGCCGCCAGTCCGATTACCCCCATGCAGCAAGTTTGCACGGCCGAAATCGTTATTGAAAAAGACAGCAAGTTTGATAAAAACCACGTTCTCAACAGCTTGTTCGAGAACGTTGGTCATCAAGCGCAGCTGTGCAACGAGGCCGAACTTAAATTAGATGTTTTAAGCAATTGCAGTGAGGATATACCAAATTCCGCTTTTTCTAGTCCCTCGAGGAGTGAAATGAACGTAGACGAAACCTACCAGAACGTCTCTCCGCTTCCCCTCTCCACTCCTAGTAAAAGTATTAACTTAGAAGATGGCAAAAGTATTAATCTAGAAGACTCCTTCCTGAACGGCTCCCCGTACCATTTCCCTCAGTTCGAAGAGTCCGCTGTGATTCAAGTCATAATCGACGAAGTCCCCCTGAGCCACTCACCTTGCAACGTATCCAGTCTTAATGCATATGGCCGCAGCCCCGTTTCCAATAAAATCTCCCCTTTAGAAGACAAGAGTCAGACCACTTTAGAAATGAACGACTTTGAGAATAGGTGAGATTTACTCTTTTATTTCCTTAAATTCGCCCTACTTTCCTCCTGACACTTGGTATAACTAGGTAGAAACTTTTCTATGTGAACAACTAAAAATCTCCAGCGTGAAAACGTATCTCTGTCTCTGTACATATACACGTAAACTTGTAGTAGTGGGTCTTCCGATGCATTTCATTTAAGTACTTAAGTTGAAATCCGCATTTTAAATCTCATCAATTTGATTAATACTGCCGAATTATTTACTTACACTTTGCCAACTTTAGAAGAGCTTTATTTTTCCTTTTCGTTTTAGTATTCCACTTTAATTTTTATTTATTCCGTTTTTCCTATTATAAGAACGGAATTCTTGTGCTTAACCATTATTTTTTTGTGATGTTTTACTTTAGCCAAATGTAGATTAATTTATATAAAGGTATTAAATAAATGAAGTGATTGCATTTGACTTGCATATTGATTTACCCTTTGGATTTGTTAGCTAATGATTGTCAATTGGAAAATAATTAATCTTAAAAAAAGCGAATTTGAAATATCTTTAGGAAATCTACCAGGTGCGCAAGTTTAAAATATCGTTTTGTTGTTAAGAGATGGTGCAGGAAATCTATTGAAGTAACCTTTGGAACTCAAAGCGCCATTTTTTTTGTAAGACTAGCCACTACAAAACATATTCGTTTAGTTGTTTACGAGTTAGTAGCATACTTCTTTTTCGTGTTAAACAGGTCCAATTTAGAGCCAAGTGCGGCATGTAATGATTTTCTTGTTCAATAAACAGAAAAAGGCATTAGAAAGTCATTGAATTCTTGTAGACTTACGGCGATTTTGCTCCAACTGTCAAGACTTTAACGTTGGTTTCAACTTTTCAAAAGTGGCAATTTCAATTTTATTGACAAAGAATGTGAAAATGGACCAAAACAGTCTGAAGACGAAGAATTACAAGCATTATGGGATGAAGACAATACACAAACACAAAAAACGATGAGCAGTTGAATGTCACTCGGCAAGCCATTTCCGATCGCCTGAGAGCGATGGGGAAGCTTCAAAAGTTGGGAAAATGGGTTCCACACAAACTGAATGAACGACAGATGGAAAGATGAAAAACTGTGTGAAATGTTGCATTTACACCACAAAATAAAGGGTTTTTTTGCATCGGGTTGTAACTGGCGATGAAAAATTGATATATTTTGAGAATCCCAAACGTAAGAAATCGTGGGCAACACCAGGACAACAATCAACATCGAGTACAAAACCGGATCGTTTTGGGAGGAAGACGGTGCTGTGCGTGTGGTGGGATCTGAAGAGAGCTTCTCAAACTCTACGAAACAGTTAATACCGTCCGCTACCGACAACAAATGATCAATTTAAACCACGCATTGACAATGCTCCTGCACTTTCATCGAAAGTGGTCAAAGAAACGATTTTTTCATGTGGTTGGGAGCTCCTACCTCACCCACTGTATTCACCAGACCTGGCGCCTTCTGCTTATCACCTCTTCTCATCGATGGGATAAGCACTGGCTAAGCAACAGTTCACAACTTTTGAGAATGTACAAAAATGGCTCGATGAATGGATATCAATGAAAGTTGAAGCTTTCTTTTGGAATGGTATCCATAAATTGCTCGAGAGATGGATAAAATTTGTAAATGCAGGGACCAATACTTTGAATAAAAAATGTCTTACCATTGTTCTTAAATAAAACGACATTTTAAACTTGCGCACTTGGTAAACAATGTGAAAATTATAGACTACAAAATGTAGAAGTTTTGATGAGTCAGAAGGTGGAGATTTAGACACTTTGAGGTACTTTTGAACTGATTTCAAGAATCTAGAGGCAGTAAAAAATCTAGAAACTATCTAAAAACTTTTAAAAATCTATGGATTACTTGAAGGTTGAAGAATCTGAAAACCTTGTGAATACTCCATCTGCGACCTTTTGAAGATTCAGGAGATATTTTAATGAATCCAAAAATCTAAAAAATGTAGAGGTTCATTGAGATATTAGGAATTTAAGGGCCCTGAAGAATCAACGATTTTGAAGAGACGTTACATTGTTACATTCTAAAGAATGTGGAGACTAACAAACCTAAAGATTGTTAGAGACTTTCTAAAAATTTTAAAGGTTAAAGATTTAAGAATCTTAAAATCATTTGACCAATCTGAAATTTTTTAATGGTCTCTAAAGATTCTACGGTTTTTTAAATGTGGATATTCTGACAAATTTGAATAAACAAAATTTAAAAACTATCTGGGGAAGCTAGAAAGTCAGAAACACCTATTTAGGTTCTGGAAACTAAAATGCAGATTTAAACAAATATGTAGTTTACGGATGTTTGTATTCTTAAGAGATTTAAAACCAAATCTGGTAAACATTTTTGTGTTTAGGTAAAATGAGTAATAGTACAATTGAATTTCAGTAAATACTACCTTTTCTACCAATAAGAATGAATTACAAAATAATTTCTTCATAAAAATGCGTAGGTTTATTTCCAATATGGAATTTGACATGCATTTATATTGTAGTTGTTAGGAAAACCATTTAGAATGCATAAATAAATTATATTAGCAAAACAATTAAATTATAATTGTAAATGCTCAAGTATCTAGAGAAAAGTACTGATTTTGCATAATGTTAAAATATTGAGTAATTAGAGGCTTTTTATGCAAATTTGACATTTCAAAGCACAAACATGTCTAATTAACATTGAGGAATGGTATGTTTTATGTTGTTTTCTTGGCACAATAGTGTCGAACATTTCTATTTAAAAAACCAACAGACTTACTATTGAAAATTTAAGACACCATGTTTTAAAATTGTCTATGTTATCAAGAAGCAAAATAAACTACATTTTTCACTACAACAATTTTGGAGATTCAGATATACTTGAATGGCATTTTTTTCCAGGATAATCAAGTTTTAACACAGAAATATAATTGCTATTATATCAACTGAATTAGGAGATATCAAGCAATATTATTATCATATTTATCAACAGGTCCGTTAATGACAAAATAATCGATGTTTTTTAAATATTTTCAGACAGTCTGTATCAAAGGTGCAAAATCTCGTTTCACAAATTTCTAGACTGTGGAGATTTCAAGCTGTGTATTTTGGGAATTCATTGAACAACTTTAATTTATTTCAAACTATTTATAGTGCTATTCGTTTCACAGAGTCATTGTCAAAGCTTATAGGTAATATAATCACAACACATGCAGATAAGTAAAATTAATGTGAAAGGGAAGATTTTCTTTTATCAGATCACACGACAAGTAATCGGCAAAAGCCATTAATTTCAAATAAAAATTTGAAAACGCACTTAACAAAAATCACGTTGCAAAAATTGCAATTTTTTTTCTAAGCCATTTGTCAGACAATAAATGTGGAGGTTCCACTCAACATTTCCATGTAAAAATATGTACTGCATAAAAGTACCTGCGATTAATAATAACAAAACGGCAAACTCTTCATGCGATGCCGAAATAAAAATAAAAGTTTCGATTTTCATAGTTTTGTGCTGAAACTATATATGTTTTCTTCGCGGTTTTTATTGATTCTATAGAATCCTCACAATTATTTTTTTAGAAAGGTTTAAAATTCTTCAGAAAGTATTCAAGCGGCTTCTAATTTTTTTAGTATCTCTAATTTCTGGAAAAAGTTTTCAAATATTTTAAACTTTTTATAGTTTTCAGCTTCCAGAGAGGGTGTTGATTCGTCTTTAGATTCTCCCTCGTCCCTGAAATCTTTAAAATTTTTGGATTATGCAAAGTCTGATTCCTCACAACATATCCAAATTTTATAACGTTCCTATGCATTTTTGTTACCCTGAAAATGATTTGCATTTTTAGACGCTCTGCAAAAAGCCTGTAGATTTTTGAAAATAGGTTTTCTACAGAGAGCGTTTAGTTTCCAATTATAGAGATCAAGGGCCTCCAACTCATAAGGAAAGCTAAATGTGGATGGGTAATTAAATGTTTTTGTGATACCTAGCGGCGACACTCACTTCCATCCAAGGAAATGATTCGTTAATTATTTCTTTCTCCTTTCCCTCCAGACTGAAATTTTCCTCGAAAGTTAGTCAAGGACAATCCTATGGAGTTGGACGGGCTCGATAGAGATGTACCACAAAAAAAGTAATCTAAATTACAACTATAATGAGATATACATGCTAATAGATAAATACTAAAACAAGACATAATTTCCAGTAACAAACCTTACAACCCATTATATGTAACTTATATGTTAAGACGCTTATAGAAGAGTCTCAAGCAGTCCCCATATTTCCCACTCTTAACATTTTTTAGAGAGCCTTCAGAATTTCCAAGCGCGTTCAAGGAATTTCTAGATTCTAAACAGTTTTTGTTTTGTAAAAGAGCTTCAAAGGTTTCTCAAAGTCTTCAAACTTTTTTATGCGATTCTCACAGACGTTCTGGATTAGTCTTAAGATTATTCAATGAGTCTCCGGGTTGTTAGAGTCTAGATTCTATAAAATCTGATTCATCTCAGCATCTCCAAATTCTAGAATGATCCTTCACATTTTTATGACCCTTATTAAGAATGACCACTTTTAGAAGCTATATAAATAGCCTGTACTTTTTTAAGAATTCCCAGAGTTTTAAGAAGGTTCTCGGCTTCTTTAGAGAGTCGTGCAATAGTCTCCAGATTTTTCAGATTATTTAAATCGCTCAGAATTCAGAGCGTTCAGAATCTTTGGAGAGTAATACTCAAGAATCTAGAGGCCATTTGAACACTCTTTGAAGATTCTAAGAATGATGAGAGAATATAGAAAACTTTTAATCCCTAGTTTCTTAATACAGATTGTACAGTTTGCTCAAAACTTCTAAATTTTGTAGAGTCTCCAGTTTGCAGAAATTTTGTAGATTCGTCTTTAGATTTTTCAGTCTGTAAGTTCTATAGAGTCTCTATGTTTTGCAAAATCAGACTCTTCTTCAGAATGTTTAATTATTCATCACATTTTAGCGGCTCTGAAAACAATTTACAATGTTTAGAGGCTTTACAAAAAGTCTGTTGTTCTTTAAGGACTCCCATAATCTTAAGAATGTTTTCAGATTATTTAGAAAGTTTTGAAATTATCTCCAGATTTGTCAGGTTCTTCAAATTTTTTAGAATTCAGAGAGCGTTGAAAGGTTTCTAGTTTCTTTATTGTCTAGTTTCTTGAAACACTTGATAAGGATTGCTCAAAATTTCTAAAATTTTTAGGGCCTCCAGTTTACATAGATACTGCAGAGTCGTCCATTTCTCCATTTCTTTGTTGTTTAAACCCTGATTCCTCGTAGCATCACCGACTTTTTAAATAATTCTCCACATTTTAGTGACTCTAAACAGGGTTCCCAATTTTTAGAGCCTCAATAATGAGCCTGTAAAGTTTTTAACAGTTCCCAAAATATTAAGAAAGTTTTCAGATTCTTTCGACAGCATTAAAATAGTCTCTAGATTTCTTAGATTTTTAAATTTTTTCAGAATTCTGAGAGCCTTTAAAAGGTTTCTAGTTTCTTTGATGAAGTTTAATAAAACTGTTTACAAAGATTGCTCAAAGCTTCTAAAACGTTAAGAATTTCCAATTTGCAGAGATTTTATAGATTCGTTCTTAGACATGTCAGAGTGTTCATGTTCTTAAAAGTCTCTAGATTTTTCAAAATCTGATGCCTCGCAGCATCTCCAAGCCTTTCAATAATCCTCTATTTTTTGTGACCCTCAAAAAGATTCACAAAGCTTGTAAACTTTTGAAGAGTTCCCGGAGTCATGCAAAGATTTTTAAATTCTAAATTTTAAGAGTCCCTAGATTTCTCAAATTCTTCTTGTTCAGAATTAAGAGATTTCAGAGTCATCAGAGGGTGTTACTAAAGAATCAAGAATCCTTTTAGTCTCAAGTTTCTGGAAACGGTTTACAAAGATTGCTTGAAATTTCTAAAATCTTTAGAATCTCCAGATTACAGAAATACTGTAGACTTATCTTCAGATTTTTCCGTTTCTAGGTCCTTCAAATCCTGATTCCTCATAGCATCACGAACATATGCAATGATTCTCGACATTTTGTATTGACCCCAAAAAGGATTTGCAATTTTTAGATTTTTAAAAGTTCCCAAAATCTTAAAAAAGTTTTGAGATTCTTTGAGCAGCATTGAAATAGTCTCCAGAACTCTTAGATTTTTTTTAGTTATTCAGAATCTTTAAGGTGTTTAAATGGTTTCTAGACTCTTTAGAATATCTAATTTCTTGAACCAGTATAAATTCCAAAAATTTAGAATCTCCAACCTACATAGATTTTGTAAATACGTCTTAAGATTCATCAGAGTTTTCAGATTCTTTAAAATATAAGGATTATGCAAAATCTGATTTCTCGCAGCATCTCCAAATTTTTCAAGGCTCCTTCATTTTTTGTGACCCTTAAAAGAATTCATAATTAAGCCTGTACATTTTTAAAGTGTTTAAGAATTGTTTCCCGTTCTTCAGAGTGTCTCACGCAATCCTTAAATTTTAGTCTTCAAATTTTTTAGTTTTCAGAATCTTCCAGAGCATTCGAAGGGTTTCTAGATTATTTAGTGCATTCTGCTTAAAAAAAAATTTCAGAGATTTAACAGTCTCCACATTTTTATGTAAATCTAACAGATGCTCTACATTAGCCTTTAGATTCTTCAGAGTTTACAAGGTTCTTTAAGTTTCTAGATTCTGTAAAATCTGATTGGTCGCATATTGAAACTTTTTAGGAACCTTCCACATCCTTTTGATATTGACAAAGATTCGCAATTTTCAGAGGCTCAATAAAGAGACTACATTTTTTAAGTCTCCAGATTTAAGGTGTTCAGTCTTTAAATTTTTCAAACTTCAGAGTTTTCAAAATCTCTAAGTGTTCGAAGGGTTCCTTGATTTTTTAATGTTTCTAGTTTAAAAAAAATGTGAAAAGCTTAAAGTCTTTAGATTTTTATGTAAATGTCAAAGATGCTCCACATTCTTCTTAATTCGTCAGAATGTACGTTTTTTTAGTTTCTGGATTCTTTGATTCACTTAGAGAACCTCCAGGTTTTTCAGACCATTAGGATTTTCCCGGTTCTTCGGAAAGTACCTAAAATATCAAAGTGATTTCTTGCCTCAGAATACTCAAATTTGATATGGTTATTACATTTTGATGGCTGTTGTCCAATTTTTTGAATTTGTCATAAAACCAATTTTCGAAGAATTATCGGAAACTTGCTAGAAGTTTTCAGAAAATTGCCACCCTAGAAGTTTTGAAATTCCTTTCGGTTCTTCAATGAGCCTTCAGACATTTTTCTGAAGGCCTGACTTTTCAAAAATACTTAAAAATCTATCTTGGAGACCTGTGATTCATCATCTTTTAAAAATATTGATTAAAGAAAACCTTTCTTAGTGATGCAATGCATGAACGTTTCTGTACGTTATTCTTTAATGCAGGAGTCGGCCGTGCTAAAGAGCCAGTCACAAGACTATTTACATACAACTGTACAATATCACATGCAAACAAAAAATAAAAATTCAGTACTCTTTTTTAATTTATTTATTATACAATCATATTACACATATGGCTACCAACAATATATGCAATCATAAAAATACTGCTTGAAATCGACGATTGCTGCTAAAAATCAACAATGTTTTCTTCCAAAACTACACCTTATTTTATTTAGTATTTCTCTTTACGATATTCTAGTTAATAAAAACATTAACAAAAATGTTTAATTGTCAAATTTGCAAAAAATATGATAGGAATAGGCGAATGCGTGGCTTCACTCTAGTATCTACAATTTTGCTTCTAAAAGTATCTCAAGTGGAATACTTAATCTGGGCAATGAAATAAATGTCACATTTTTAAAGCAGTAGCAAATAAAACATTGGAGTTAGATTTAAATAACAAGTAAGAATAAGAATCAACTCATGTTATGGTATTGAGTCATCAGGATAGAAAGAGAACATTTTAAAATCAACAGTAAGAATCCAGATTAAAAATTCCACTGAATATGTTATAAAAAAATTAGGCAGATAAAGCGGCCAATAAAAATAAGATGATCGAAGAGAAATTTTTAGCTCAATCGTCAAGCCACAACAAAAGATTTTATTTTATTTTTTTTGTTTTCGATCTAGAATTAATGAAATACTTATAGAACTAGATTTCTTAATCTAAACTGAGTATTAGCGTATACATGAAGTCACAAGAAGCTCTGTACTAATTTCGAAAGTTCAAGCAAATCGGACATTCTGCCGTTTTACTTCATTGATGAATCGGTAAAGATGAAACGAGAAACCGAATGAGTTACACAAACGAATGGCACAATTTCACTTAATGGCAGGTGGTTCAAAATGGCACAAATTAGTCAGCCAAGCTGATTTTTAAGATATTACGAGAGTTTAGGTGGCATTTATTTCAAACCCGCAGGGAATCAACGGGAGCGGTAAAATGGCAGAATCGACCGTGGTGTGTAAAATTTTGCAAATTTCTAGTGCTTCTTTCGTTTTTTTTTATTATTATTTTTTTAATGACTTTAGAGCAATCATTTATATTATCACAGACTGACATAGCAACTAAAACAAAATACACTTTTCATCCTTGACCTCGAGGGGTCGACACGCCCCTCGCTTAACAGCTATATTCAACCATCAGATCGTACCTTAGTCAAGACTTAGCGAATTGACTCTTAATATTTAAATTTTTGTTTCATTTTTTTTCTTAGTTTAAATTTCAATTTTCACGTCCCTATTTTATAGCAACTATAAAAAGTATATACATCGCTCGTTAAAAAGTTTAAAATTACGTATACGTACATTATGCAAGGCCTGAGACGCAAAAAACCTGCTTCGCTTGCTTACTTTAACTTTAAACAATTAACATCTTTAATCGTTATAAATCTAATTATTCGTATACTCGATTTAAGGGCATTTAGGTTAATATCACTTAATTACTTATAAATAACGAGGTAAAACAAAATACGAGGGGAAACGGAGGGTGGAACGCCGAACGATTTTTTGCGTCACGGCAACTTTGAATACAGATGGCACAAAAAGGGAATACGTCGAAAATCTTCACTTATTTTATACATACCAACAATAAAAAAATTTAAACACGACTCTTCATCGTCTTCTCCTCATTTAACGTGGATGGAAATGTCAAAATCCTTAAAAACTATTTATTGTATATTACGTATATATGTTGCGAGCAGTATACTGGTGAATTGGGAGCCCCTCGAGAGACGGCCGGCCTCGCTTAGTCAAAGGACACGAAATGAAATTTTGTAAGCATTGGCGAATTGAAATCGGAAACAAACATTACAAGGAAGACTTGTTTTATACACACGAAAGAGGCGAGACGCTCTCCAAGGGGATCCCTATGGATTCTTTATTTAAACCTTAACTAACCTAATACTAATACTGCACATTTTTTAATCAATTATGACGCTCCGTTCGGT
Organism: Helochares maculicollis; assembly: GCA_033557835.1. Lineage (NCBI taxonomy): Eukaryota > Metazoa > Arthropoda > Insecta > Coleoptera > Hydrophilidae > Helochares > Helochares maculicollis. The sequence goes on along the minus strand of JAWQRO010000049.1, from coordinate 15,710 downwards.
ACACAACACAAATAAACGATAACGAACGCAAAACGACCCGTAATTGATCGAGACAATATGAAAATCGGGAGAAAAAAATACCTTCGTTTTGCTAAATTTTCGCTTCTTCCTCTCTCAATAGTTTAAATATATTTATATATTTATATATGTCAATATAGTAATTACAAATAACTTATAATAAAAAATGTAGAATTTACAATTTCTTTCGTAATACTGGAATGAGCTATATTTGCGTATACATTGGAAAAAAGTAAGGAAAACTGGCGCTGGGGCCCTTCGTTTTTTACTTGAGGTATATTCTTTTACGTATACAGGTTTCATTAACAACTTAAAAAAAAATTAAACTTAACATTCAATAGTCAGCCTTTTAAATTAGTGCCTTTAGTCCGGCCTTGTTTCGCTCCTCCAGCAGGTTCGGCTCAACAAATCCGGACTACGCCCTTTAAACTATATCCAAAGCAAGTCTGTCAACGCTTCCTCTTCCTCTCCTTCTTTACTTACACACAACTTTCGAAACCGTCCTTGACCAACGCTTCGCTTAACTCTAAGTCCTCTCAGACTCTGGACTGTTTGAATAGGACATAGGATCGACCGGGTGGCCATTTTGGTTGACTTCGTTGTTCCCCGCGTTCGAATCAATCACCAGACTTCCCTCCTCACCGTCGCTACTGTAAGAGTCGCCTTCGTCCTCCGAACTTGATAGAATACCTGCAAGGCGAACTGTTAGTTTCGGGTTGATCCGGTACAAATCACTTTACTAACCACCTTCTAATTGAGGTGGAACGTTTGCAAAGTCTTGGGGCCAAAATCTCCTGTTGTTATTCTGGCTTTTCTTCTTCTTGTGAGCGGGTGAGCTGGCGGCACTCGAGTTATCAGTTGGCGCACTGGCATCCAACATAGGCTGCAAAATCCGGCGCCTTGCATTTATAAACCAATTGTTCACTTGGAGCAGGGTTAGATTGGTTTGGGCTGCTATGTGCCTCTTCTCATCTTCTGTTGGATATGGATGCTTGAAAATAAACTCACAATTAGCTCCAACTTTTCCCTTGCACTCACGCAAACATACTAATTATTATATCTGCATTTACACAGAATCACTCTAAACTGAAAAATATAATTCAAAATGCCGCCTTTAAAAACCGTCCAATCAGAAAATTAATGTCAGCTGACATTTGAAAAGCCCTTCTGATTGGTCAATTAACTTTTATGAACATTTTAAATTAAAACACTTATTAATGTTGTACCTACTAATCTTGGGTGTTATAAGTTTACATGGCATTTTTAAATAATCAGAATATTGCGCAGTCCCAGTAATAGTACTATATTTCTTGTTCATTCTTCTAGAAATAAGACATAGACCTGTTTGGTCGGTCATTCCATCTTCTGTCATGTACATTCTGTTTATCATTCATTTAAAATTATCACTTGTTAACCCATGCATCATTTTCAAATCATAGTTTTTGCTAAATGATTTTTATTCTGCTTGGTCTCTGGTTGTGCTTCGTGTGCACATGCTAGGACTGGTCGCACAGCTGCTTTATATATTCCTTCTTTGAAATCTGCGATTCTGTGCCTGCGTACTTATCTTTGTGTTTCTAATTTTGTTTTTCTTGTACTTGTTATTTCTACTCCTAGACAATGGAAATAAATTAATTCATACCCATATACAAAGTATTAATAAAGATATTGCAAACATAAAAAAAATTATTTATATTTATTAACATTCCCTGTTAAAATGTTTAGTGGTAATGCCAAATTAATAAAAATCTCTTTGCAAGCCATTTTTACTATTAACACAGTGTCGTTCCACATTATACAAATTTGTCTCTCAGTTATTTTAATTCTTGAGGTTTAACTCATAGTTTGTTTCAATAGGAAAGAGCTCTCAGGTCTGACACCAGTTTGATGATTATTGACATACATTTCCTAGTTATAATTTGAGGTCTATTGTCAGTATATTGACGTTCTATTGTTAGTATATTGACAATTATTGTTGCTATTCCTTACTGATTTTTAATGTTTACAAGACATAAGTTTTTTATACTTGGCCGATTACTTTTTTTGGATAGATGAAACATGTACTACTGTCTTAAAAAATTATAGGTCATTTGATTATAACATAAATCTTCTATATAAAAATTAAATGACGTTGAAAATAGTAAAAGCAGCAATTTTACTTTCCCATACAAACTGTTCGTATCTGTCAAACAGGGTGCGTTCAGAAATTGAATAATAAAGAGATAATAAGATTGTTTACAATAACAATTGCAGTATTAAAACTGAAAATTTGAGGAGTATTTGTTTGCTAGTACAGAGCAATCACTCCTTATATTAAAAGTTCAATTTAATATGGAGTTTTAGTAGACTAATACAATGTTTTTTGAATAATTTTGTTTTACTAATTATACCAATTCGATTTCAATATTCATAGCTAAAACAAAATATTTGTCGGGTCAGCTAGTTCATTAATATTTTTATTGTTTACAAATGTAAAAACATACAATTTAAAAAGTAGCTGATATTAAGAGATGCATTGTCCATTAATTTCTATCCTTGCCCTAAGAAATCCCATCCAAGTGACTTTGATGTCCACGGCAACAAATGAAAATAGTCATCGTGAAATAATTTTTTGTATTTATTAATGCTGGTTGATTTTCGGTAAGAGCTGCCTGCAAATTAACAAGTTGTTTCCAGTATTTAGTAGAATTTGTCGTTTGATTATTTGGCAGCATCTCGAAATAAACCACACCCTTAAAGGCCCACAAAATTAATATAACCTGACCAATCACAATCATTAACTTCAAACCATTTTTAAAACACACTAACTTTTTATGCAAAATTCGAAATGGTATATGCCAATGGCTGCAAAATAATGCATATCTTATTGAAAGATTTCTGCCCAGTGTTAGCAATAGATAGACAATGTCTCTTAGAAGGTTCTGCGCTTTGACCGGAGGAAGTTAAAGACTCCTCAATCGGAGACTTAGTTTCATTTGTAGAGGGAACAAGATTACTAGAGGTAATGTAGATATAGGGGTTTAGGGTTAAAATGATTGTCTAATTGTCAAGGAGAATATTCCTCCTCGAAACTTACATTACATTATACGTTTGGTATTTCTGAGGACCGCCCCATTTTCTTTAATTTTCAAAGCATACTTTTTTCGTTTCTAGTCAATAACTTTTCTTGGCATATTCTACAATCGAGTAGTTTTTCTTAGGTTGGTAAAAATGTCCCAAATTTTATTCCTACATCAGTAATTAATGAGATACCATTGTGTACTAAGATCTCAATAAAGTGCATTGAAAGTCACAGACTGACATTTAGAAATCTTGTCGATAGTATGCAACTAACGTTGGTGTTTATTTGAGCATCAGATGAGTTCAATCTTATTTGGTTTCTAACACACTTAATTTTTTCTAAAAATACCTTCTAGTCGATGTTTGCGAAACAATCATTTTTGATTGCTAAAACATTATTCTGACATGAATTTATGTATAAGATCCAGAATCTTCCGATCAATTAAGTGAATATTGTGCCAATGGTAAGTCACGATTAAAACCAAGTGCAAAATCAATGTTTTGTTGAGAGTTTTTTGATTGTAGTGGTAATATACTACTTTTATTGATTTGATTGATCATTTATCGAGCCAAATATTATTTGGACATTATGGGTCATTAGCATGATGATATTTGCCAGGAACGGGCATAATTATGGACGGAAAAATGTTGTGAGTTCTAGCTTTTCCTGAAACTCTAAAAACCGACCCAACGGTATCATTTTCAATTGTTTGAAAAAAAAAATGGTGAATTAAAGAGGATTTTGAAAGCCACTCTTAAAATTGACTTCAAATAGTTTTTGATCGGAGTTGTACTAAGGTGTTCAATAAGTTTTCAAGTCGATAAGAAAGAGCTTTGCTATTACCCTAACTTTTTTTTGTGATGTTGGTACACTCTTCATATGAACATATGTAAAGTTTCATTTCATTCTGTCAATTCATTCTTTGTGTACACGCTATTTAGTATCGACATGACAGTATTTTATTACAATGGAAAAATCAAGTATCGAGCAGTTACTGAATTTTTATTTTAGGAAGGTTTAAGAGCGAAGGAAATGTATGAACGAATGTTGAAAATGTTTAAGGACCCTTCGCCTTCAATTAATACAGTAAAAAGATGGGTTGCTGAATTTAATCGTGGTCGTACAAACTTTGAAGACGATCCACATCAAGGACATCCAAAAACAGCAACAACACCAGAAATCGTAGAAAATGCAGGATATCGTATTGGAAAATCGTCGAGTGAATGAAAGAGATTTACTAGAAGTCCCACAATAGGCATCTAATTGGGGAGTAAGCAATATTTTGACTGAAGTAGTGGGTTTCAGAAAGCTGGATGTGCAATGGGTGTTGCATTTGTTAACAATGGAACAAAAACACATTCGTAGATGACTTTCTCGACAATATTTAGAGCATTTTCGAAAAAATAAAGTGGATTTTGTGCATCCATTCATCATTATGGATGAGACTCGGGTCTATCACCACCATCCTGAATTAAAATAAGAGCCTAAAGAGTGGTGTGAACCTGTTTCTTTGACTTCGAAATGAGTTTGTGCCCAAAACTCGGCCAAAAAGTGTTAGCATCAGTTTTTTGGGATGTGAAAGAAATTTTGTTTGTGCATTACTTGCAAACTGGTAAGAAAATAAACTCTGAATATTATTGTAATCTTTAAGACCAGCCGAACGAAAACATTCGTGAAAAAGGACCCGGCTTACAGAATAAAAACAATCTTTTTCATCAGGACAATGCACCTTGTCACAAGAGACAATGAATTGAAGGTCGAATTGTTGAAGCATTCACCGCATTCACCAGATTTGACCCCTAGCGACTTCTGTTTCCAGACATAAAAATATTCATGCCTGGAAAGACTTCTCATTTCAGGGATGGATTCGTAAATTTGAATCTCGTTGCAATGGAAGTGTATTGATGTTCAGGGAAACTATACTGCTCAATAATGTATATTTCTAGCCATAAAATTGTGTTTTTCTTATCGAACCGCAAAACTTATTCGACAACATAGTATATCAGTAGTAGATGTGTACTAAGATCTAAAAAGTGCTTTTTTCGATTTCTAAAGTGAGTGAAAAAATTCGGCAAAGAATGTGTTCAGCTTTGCTTTAAAACTGAAATGTCGTCTAGAGCGAGTTTATTTGATTAGTATAAGTTGTCCGAAAACGGTACTGATGAAGCCCATGTTAAGAAAATCAATGCGTTGCATCCTGTTTGGTTTCTAGTAAACAGTTTTTTTTTCTAAAAAAGACCGTCTTGTTAATATCTGTGAATTTTTTGACCACCAAATTTTCATTTCAACAAAAATGTTCGCATATAATCTAGTAACTTCTAACAAACTAAGTGAATATTGAGCCAACAGTAAGTCATGATCAAAGATAAGTCCAAAATCACATTTTTTCGATAATAGTAACGAATTATCATTTTGTGTTTCAGCCATTGGGTCATATATTATTAGGGCATTATGAATCACTTGCACAAAGGTATTTGCCAGAAACGGTAAGAATTGTGGACGACAAACTTGTGACTTCTAGCTCTTCCTGAAAATTTAAAAATCGCTCCAAAGACATTATTTTGAGACATTTGAAAAAATATAAGGCGAATCAATCAGGTTTTGGAAATCATTCTGGAAATTGACTTCAACAACTTTTTTATATTTAAAAATCTTACTATTCTTTTATTGGTGTTTATACTATGGAGACTTAAATTCATATGCTGTCTTTTATGGTTAGCTCTGTTTGTAAATTGGTGTTCATTCTTGAGGAACTCGCCCTTGTTCCAATTTTTGTTGAAGATCTATCAAATGCAGCAACTAATTCATCTCTTGCATATTTCAGTAAGTCACTTGGATGCTTATCTGGTGCTAGGAATTTTCTGTTTATTTTTTTAAATTTCATTCTAGACTTTTATTTTCTATCGCATTGTTTTATATTTCTTTTCTTTTATAGACTTTTTTAAATGTTCTGCACTGATATTAGTTATTTGTAGTGTTTTGTTTTTCTCTGAGTGATATTGTCCAAATTTAGTTTCTACAAGCTTCATATTCATTTTATATCTTTGGTCAATTTAAACCAATAAGGTTTTTAAATTATTGTCTTAGCTCTTACTGAATTTCATTCCTCACTGAACCACAGAGTGTTTTCACCTGTTTTGGTGGCGTTTAGCCTTTTTACGCTTAAGAGGGTATTCTAGTGTATAAAATTGAAAAAAATCGAATTTTTTTTCGTATTTCTAAAGTATAGACGTTCAAGAATATGTCATTAAAAGGATTTTTCAAAATTCTCATTAGTTTCAGAGTTATAGCCGTTTGTAGTAATGGTTACGTGCAGCAAAAAAAGCGAATAAAGGTATTGGTGGCAAGGGTACTGGTAAGCTCACTGATAAGCTCATCAATAAATTGTCTTTGTATTAAAGTTTGGCAATTTGTTGAAATCTAGATTCTGTTGAAGACATGAGGAGAGATGTATGGGCAACTTACTATCATAAAACTTCAACAAACGAAAATCCTCAGCACATGAATTGTTCTACTAGTTGGTGCAAGTATCTACAGGCAATGGAAGCCGGCACTATTGACGAATTTAACCACGAAAATCCTCCTCTAAATGACGACGTTTTACGAGTAATAAAACCAATTTATGAAAGTTTAACAACTGATGATTTTATAACACGATGTTTGGGTTCTGAAACCCAAAATAATAACGAATTTTTGAATTCGTTGGTATGGACTCATCCCTATATTAAAAATCCTAAGTATTATGGGAATCTCAATTGGCCCAGAAGCTAATGCCTTCGCAGCGAGACGGGACGAAACGTGTATTCAGCGCTCGGAACTTCGGGCTTCAGAATCACCGAAAACTTTAAACGTGTTTTTCTCGAAACTACTTTTTTCGGGCTGGCGGGACGGATATCTCGAGTTCTAATGGACCGATTTCCTTCAAATTTGGAGAGAATGTTCTTTATACATCCCTTTATCGTTTGAACCATGACCATAACGATAACTTTTCATTTAGTACTTTTAAAAAGCTCGAAAGTGTTGAAAAATCAGACAAAAAAATTTTTTTTTTCAAACTGCCGCCATTTTGTCAAATTTTTTTTCTTGTCCGTGGTTCATACGATAGCGGCATATATAATAATTATAATGTTGAAATTTTTTTATTTTTATGATCACCAGTAGGGTCGTTTTCACACCCGCCAGGACAACTTTTATTTTGGGGCCCCCCACTTTGACTCTCCATAACTTTTTGGATTAAATCTTTTTTTTATGGGAATTATTTTATGTACTACTAAAATATCAATAGACAAACTATACAAAAATGGATAGTAAAAATATTAATTGTTTCAAGTTTACAGCGCTTCAAAAACCGGGCGAAATTCGTGCCTCTACACTAGAGTACCCCCTTAAAGCTTTTCTTACCAAAATGAATAGTTATCTGTTTCTATGTTTTCCCAAACACATTCCATTGTTTCATCTGTAAGTACTGTTTTCCTCCCCAACTATTAATTCATTCTATTTTTCGAGATTTTGAGTACTTAGTTCTTAGAACTTTATCGGCATGAATTTTGTCTGCATAAAAGACTAGTTTTTGTTTATTCAGGCATAAATTTAATTTACAAAATTCACATCCGTGAATTTTTCTTAATACTCAGTTGTAAAGGCCATTATTAAGTGTTGATTTCTAGTGTTATTCTATGTTATCTAATGCTGCAGTGAATGATTGAAATGTATACTTGTAATTGTAACGTCTTGTTAGCTGATGGAATGCCATTTCTCTTCAGTTTCAGTAATCATTACTCTTTTGATTGTGTCTCAACACGTAAGTTTGTATAATAAGATGAATTGCAATTTAACATTAGCACAATTTCTTATCGGTTGTTTTATTTGGCATGCATATGTGGAATTATTTCTTTATCTCTGAAATGGAAAAACTTTAAGTTGACATTCTTAATAAGCGGAATATTTTTGAATTTATTTTAATTGATTGCTTTACATATATTGGGCTTTACATGCTACTTTATTTGAAATTACACCTAAAAGTAGTTAATTAAAGTACTCAAAGTATTTGTATTGTAGTAGATTTCAAAGACATGCAATTCTTCTTTAGCCTGATTTCTGTATTTTTCATTAATTATTATATATTCGTTAGTATATTTATGCTGTAAATATATCTGTACGGCATGAATTTATAACACAGTTGGTAATGAGTGTTTCAATTTAGTTACAAAAAAGGTACGGACTTTTCCAAGATATTCTTATGCAATATATTAGTATTATTGGTGACAATTTTTTTGTTGGTTTCAAACTTTTATTTGAACAACAAGAATCGATCGCACTCTTAACGTTAAAATTGCAACTGAATCAAATTACCAATTAAACTTACCACCAAGTGTTGAAACAGCCACGATCTCATCACACTTGTCGCATGCTTGGGCAGAACTCCTCTTTTCTGCTTCCTCCCTGTCCTTGACGTAAAATCACTGTCACAGTCATCGGCAGAACCACCGGGCGTCGTTGGCGCCGGCGACAGAGGTCCTGATCCTTCGCTGGGAGGCACAGAGCAAATATTCGCTCCGATTTGGCTTAAAGGGGTTGATCCGTGCACTACCATGCCCTCACAAGGGGGAGGTTGTGAAGTCTGCATGGGCGGCGTTGGACCTGGGTAACTTTGGACTCCGTAAGCGTTATTAGAGGTTTCTATTTGGCGTTCCATCAAACTCGCAGGCGGGGGAATCGGCTGCTGTGACGGACTGATTGTGTACTGAACGGGGCTGTTGGAATCAGAACCACTTTCAGAGTTTCCCCCGTGGGACAACATACTGTTGTTGTTATTCTCTATGCCCGTCATTACTCCACTAGGCCCCAAAACATCTGAAATAACCACATCTAATTTTTACTATAAATATAAATTTATTACTGTAGGTCAGGAAAAAGTAGTGTTATTTTGTAAACAATTTTTATAGGTGGTGTTTTTGCACTTAACTTATAATACTGCAGTTCCACTTGCACAATTTAGTTGATTTTTCTCAATTATCAGTATTATTTGCTGATATGATTACACTTTACATTTTATCCCCCGAATTATCATTGACAATTCTACCAACTAGTTATCTCTTGATGCACATGTCGATCATACTTTAAGCATTCCTACCTTTAATTTATTGGACATCTATAAGTTAAATGATTCATCCCCTATAGCATTAATTTTATAGTAAATTTAAGCCCAGCAAATGTTTTCTGCGGCGGTAGAATAAACACTATTAACTCAAAGTTTCAGCAATAATCTTCTATAAGTGAATCTCTTGACACACATACAATTCGCACAAATTTGGTACATCGTTTAATGATTAAAAATAACCCACATTTTCTATACTTTTTTCTTTAAACATTTCTTTAACTGGACATCCATTTTAAAATACACTTACAATATTTTCATCATTTTTGAAGATTCTATAAAGCATTGAAATACCAGAGAGATTCCTCAGGTATTATTTTCGTTGAATTTTAATAGTGAATTTGAGTGATAATAATATTTCTTGCAACATTATCATTTCAATCCCTCTAAATGAACAGCTTGTATCTATCTGATTTCTTAACTTTGTTGTCCATAAATTTGTTGATAGTTGATACTTAGTTACTTTAAATTACATTGTCAGGTGATTATATTATTTGTTTATGAATCAGAAACACTGATCCTGTTGATTAAATCTTAAAAAAAATATCTTAATCACAGATTTGCAGTGAACTTACGAAATTGGTTGGAGAAACATAAGATTTTAAAAAACATAATCGAAAACAAAACTTATTTCTATTCACTTTGGAAAAAATGTACATCAATTACACGAAAAGCCTTGGTAAGAGATGTCTTTCGCTAATTTTGGGACACAATTTGGCAAACTAACTAAAATGTGCAACATTTGCAAAATGAGTCTTGTAACAGATTCAGTACTAAAACTCTTAAGAACTTGCTTAGATACATCAAATTAAAATTTTAGTATTGTGTGTATTTAAATACCTCATAGTATACCAGGTGCGTAAGCTTAAAATGTCATGAAAAATACGCAATTATTTAAGAATAATGGTAAAACATTTTTTATTCAAAATGTTGGCCCTCGCTTTTTATACATTTTATCCATCTCTCGGGCAATTTATGGATACCATTCCAAAAGAAAGCTTTAACTTTCATTGATATTCGTTCATCGAGTCATTTTTGTACACTCTCAAAAGCCTTGAAGTGTTGCTCAGCGCATCGATGAGAAGAGGTGATAATCAGAAGGCGCTAGGTCTGGTGAATATAGTGGGTGGGGTACGAGTTCCCAAGCAAGCGATGGTATTAACTGTTTCACCGTGTTTGAGAAGTTCGTAGTACACTACATTACAAAACGATCGCGTTTTGAACTCGATGTTGATGGCTGTCCTGGCATGATTTCATACATTTGGGATTTTGTTTGTGTGAAACGCATTTTTCAACATTTTGAATCTTCCCCATGGCTCTCAGGCGACTGGAGAAGGCTTGCCGAATGAAATTCAACTGCTCTGCTATCATTTTGTTGTGTTTGTGTATTGTCTTCATCCAATAATGCCTGTAATTCGTCGTCTTTAAACTTTTTTAGTCGTTTTACACGTTTTTTTTTTCCAATAATATTCGCCACTTTTGAAACGTTAAAACCAGCGTTCACAAGTCTTGACAGTTGGAGCAAGATCGCCGTAAGTTTCTACAAGAATTTGAAGACTTCCCGATGCCTTTTTCTTTTGATTGAACAAGAAAATCATTACATGCCACAAATGTTCAAAATTCGACATGTTTAACACGAAAAAAAAAGCATGCTACTAACTCGCAAATATCTAGAATATGACGTTTGTGGTGTTTGCAGTTTTACCAAAAAAATTGCGCTTTGGGTTCCAAAGGTTATTTCAATAGATTTCATGCGCCATCACTTGACAACAAAACGTCATTTTAAGCTTGCACACCTGGTAGCTGAATTCTTTCAGAAAAAGCCCGCTAATAACTTTGTATTTTTATTAATCTAGTTATATTTTTATCAAACATTACATTATGGAATCTACCAATTTTGCTTAACTTAAAGAAAACTGTAAACTCTTCTAAATGTTAATATTGTGTTGTTGACTTCCACATCTATATAATTACAGTTTTAACTTTTTTAAGGTCTCATATGTTTACTTTCCCATTGTACAGAACTTGACTAAATTGTATAAAGAGTACTTGCAAAAACTTATTTATTATATTCCACATTTTGATGACCAAATCACACCTAATAAATTTATTCCAAGTGCTTCTACATACATTTAATAGATGTTTTCATAATATTTGAAGCTCGCCTGTAGATTTAAATTAAATTATTGAAAATTTCAACAATTCATCATTAATCTTAAGTTTCAAGAACCCTCCTCTCTTATTAGCCCCTTAAATTTAGAATAAAACGGCCAATTTCCAAATTTATTAATTTAGAAAAAAAAATAAAACCTCAATTTTGTCACCTGTAGCAGGAAAATTTAATAAAATATCGATATTTCTATCAAACTAATGGTTCGTGTCTTTTAAAAAAAAACAGAATCTGATTATTTTTACAAAACACCAGTTTTAGCTTAACCTCTTTTTATCAATTAAATTCGCTATCTGAGACTAAGATAGTCTTTTAACGTTCACCGAAGCATGATTTTTTAAAATTTTAAAGACGTATCTTAATCTCAATTTTCTCATCTGTTGCATGAACTATGTTTGAGGTACCAATACCTCTATTAAACTATTTTACCCCCAAATATGAGTCGCTTAATTTTGAACAAAGATTATTAAAGTTAAATTTTCATGCCTGTAGCCTTTTTAGTTTTTGATGCGTGACTACATGTTAAAAGCACATTCAACTCCTAATTTTCACCCTGTTAAAAAAAATGATGTTAATAAATCACTCTTTTACAAAAATATGAATGAATATTTGAAAACAAAATATTATTTGCCATGACTGTACTATTGAAAATGTGAAAAAAAGGAAAACATCATCAATTTTCTATAAATTTTTAACACTCATGGTTGCACATGTTTATAAAAGAATCTAGTATGCATCAAAAGAAAGCAGGAAAAAAGGCAAATAATTACAACTCTTAATATTTATAATTAGTGACAGAGTAGTCACTAACTGCACTTGCATCTAATATATAAATTGCTGATTGAGATGGAAAATTTATTAGATTAGGCTGTTGACTTTTTAAACACTTTAAAATCACTTGTTCTTTCAGGTCAGCCTTTTACTCAAAATTATAATCATTTTATTCCTTAATCTAAGTAAATCAGATGTTCACCGTGCTGTGAACAAGATTTTCATGATGTTAGCCAAGAGAGTTGGCATATCAAAATTGTAGAGTGTACGCTTTGATAATGTATCTGAAGTAAAAATTATTAATATTATACTTATACTTCGCCATGAATATAAACAGATGTTTGAAGCAGCCTATAAAACAAAGTTTCCTGACTGACTAATCAAAGCCCAGCCAAAACCGCTTAACTAAAGACAGTAACCTATCTTAGACACATTGTCTTTATGGCATAGGCTACAAATAAGGAACGAATCTTTGAAATTCCCTTTCTAATGGGGGTGAAAATAGGGCTTGAATGGTTTTTTTAACGAGTCTTACGTCTCATAAATTAAAAATGCTATAAACGTGAACATTTTACTTTTAGTATTTTTGCTAAAAATTAAGAGAGCCATATTTAGCCGTTTTTCAAAATGTTTATTTTCAAATGGGTAGATCAAGAGTTGAATTTTTTCTGTTGCAGATACTTATTTCTCAAAAACCAGTGATGCTATCGATTGAAACTCAATTATTTTTGTACTCCTATGAAAGCTGAGCAATACATGTGCCCCGTTTTGCAAAAATTTGCCCTATAGTGAGTAAGAGGTTATTTAATAGAGGTAACAGTATGTCAAACATGATTTATGCTACAGAGAAAAAAAAAAGACATTAAGACTCTTCTTTCATCAAAAATTGACATTAAGATTCTTCTTTCATGTTTCGCAGTTTTTTAAAATTTTAATCAAAAACAGCATTAAGGGGTGATAATTGACTTTTTATAAAAGTGCCTTTAATTTATAAGCCGCCTATTGTAGAAACGAGAATTATAATATTCGGATACCTGTTCAAAAATAATTAAGCACTTATTTTTTCCTTTTGAGATATTTTTAAAATATTGCTGTTAGAAGTAACAAAATTGAGATTTTGATTTTTTTTTCAAGAGTAATGACTTGTGGGATTATCTACTTTCAATCCCTCATCAAATGAAGCAGACGAAACGGTAGGAACGTTCCTAAAACAAGATTAATGATGAAGTTCTAAAAGTTGGATTAATTTAAATTCAAGCCAAAGGTGGTCTTATTACGCTTCTATCATTACATCTGTCGGTTTATTAATCAAACTAATTTTGCTGGTCAAGATTTTAAAATAAAGAAATCTTCAATAAAATGTATGTGTGTGTGCACTGAAAGTATAAAAGGGACTTGATTTAGCGCATTTTGCTCAACAGAATGGACAATATGACAATAAAAATTTCGCAAGTAGCCATTAGGCAATTTTAGTAAATTTTTCTTTCTATACATTGAGATTCCGCAACGTCTTTTAGCTTAAGCTATGTAAATGTTAATGTTAAAAAACTATCATAAGCACTTACTAAAGTGACAAACTACTCTAAATTATGCATATGATGATAGTTACAGGCAGAATGTCTCATTATGTTGTTTATTAAAAGAATCATTAGATCAGGGAAAATATATCTTGTCACTATAATTTGAAGGGGTACAATTCCAAGTGTAATCAAACCATAGCTAATAATTATGCGATGACAAAAATCAAAGAAAATCTAATATTCATGCAAGTTAAGTGACGGATAATTGCTAGTAGCAATATATAAACATAAAATTCAACGTTAATTTCCTTGCGACGGAATAAAATATCTCAAAAAATAAGACGATTTCAATGCTTTTGTGTCTACAGGGGCAATAATTATTGTTTGATTTGCATAAACTAATATGAAGGTACTCCTACTTACATTGATATGAAATTTATTTCAATTGGAAAAGATGTAGACTTAAATTATGAAATTGGTACACCTGAATGTGATCAAACTTAATTCTCTGGTGAAAATGATGGTTCTGATATTGAAGCAGAAATAACATCAGAAGATGAAATTTACTATCGTTCCGAAGGAGAATGTAAACCTTAGAAAAATATTCGAAGCACTTCTACAAAGTTGCTGTTTATTGAAGTAAAAATTATAATTAATCATATTACAATTTATAAAAAAGAGAAGGCAGTAAACAAAACATCTAACTGATAAAGGTAAATAATTGGACTTGGACAAATTATCAAAATTGAGACCTTACTGGTCAAGTAAAAGAGGTGTGTGCAATGAATTTTGCACTTAAATGTTGTATATAACGATCCAAATAATCTTGTAGAAGTTAGAAATACCTCTTATGACCCGTTGGTTTAATGCCTACAGTGGACGTTCTAAAAAGTTAGACAACAAAGTTGTTGTCTTTTAAGTAATGGGAGGATGACTTGATTCAAAGGGAGATCCAGTTTGAAAATGTGGGTAAGATACAACTTAAGTACAGGGTATATTTATTACATGAGCATACATTCTGGGGCAGACAAAGAGATAGCAAGAGGGATTATGGGGAGAGTTATCATTGAACTATCTGAAACAGTAAAAGGGCTCTATATGGTTTCAGGTTTTGATAGATTCTTTAATTCAGTCAATTTATTCCAAGATATACAATTTGTTGCAATAAGTACCTGCATTAGTAACCAAATAAAACATACCGAAAGACAAAATAAAAGTATAGATATAGGGGCAACTTCAAATTTTCATATAAATACAAACCTTGTGGATAATCCGAGCGTAAAAGATTTTCCGATTGCATTTTGCCTTTCAGGCAGGTTATGTATCGATTGCAGAAATCCTTACACAGCTCCTGGACCTTCTCAAGCTCCAGCAAGTGTATCCTCAGCACTTGTATTGCTTTTATCATCTAAAAATAACGAATTTGTGTGATAATTATCAAGGAAGGCTTCCAGATGCGTGCCAAATCTGGGGTATAGGGGAGATGTATTTTATTTGCGTGATCACTTACCAGTCCATCTATTTCGGGTTCATTTGCTAAAAATGGTTTCCTATCTCGCTCCTGATGCTGAACAAAGGCTTGAATATCCAAGTTGAAGGCATCACTCGATTGTGGGTCCGGAGATTGCGTTGCGAGTTCGCATCGTTCGAATAACAAGGCCAACAAAGGAAACAAGGGGTGTCTGAAACGAAACAAAAACGCACATAAGTCGCATTCTTTACTATCAATTATTTTTCAGGGTGGAAACTCATCAATATTAATGGGAATCTTGGAACGGGACGACCGCTGGATTAAATTCGTCCTCTTACTTTGGGGCCGAACTCATTCTCATGGGGTTAAATTTTAAAATTCTTGTTAGGTAAGACTAGAGCTGGGGTTAGCAGGAAGGCTGTTTGCATGAAGGTGCGTTTACTCCCCTTACATTATTAAAGCGCCCTTTGGGGGTGGAAAATCTGCGTTGTCTATTCTACTGGGAGAGGGTGGCGACATGCTAACTTGATATAACTATATAT